>PXOD01000403.1:0-13368 GCA_003012165.1 Paramyrothecium roridum
GACTCGGACCATCCTGCCTTCCCCTCCGCCTCGTTCCTTCCCCCCCTACCCTTCCTTCCCACGTTTTCTCTTGCCGTTGTTACTTTGCCTCAAGTGCTTTGCATCAGTAGTTATGATGAAGATGGGCGGTTTTTGGTGTAGGGGGGCGGCACACCCAGAGGCGGGCTGCAAAGAGCCGGTCCTGTAAGCCTCGACCAATGGCGTGTTGTCCCTGGACCACCAGGCTTTCGACCAAGACTGAGGGCGCTCCCGTTCCCTTGCACGGTCTCGTCTCCCCCTCCTACTTTTCGCCGTTTACAAATGCATGACCCTCCTTGGACGGGCCTCACGACCCCCCCCCCCCCCCCCCATTCCCAGAGGTGAGCATCTCCATGGTGGGGGAAGCTTCACCTGGGCTGCCGTTCAGTGGGCGTGGTGCTACCCACAGTAGCACTGAGCCCCCGAGCTGCCAATCATGTGGCCCCCTTCAGAAGGTAACGGGACTGGGTTTAGGGTGGGCTGCTTCCATGCTGCGGGCCCACACCCCCCTTGTCTACGCTCCGCTTAAACTCCAAAGCTGCCGAACCTCACCTCGATGTCGTCTCCAGACTACACTTTTCGAGCTACCTTTCGCCGACTACATCGCATCCCTACCGCCCTCGACACCCCCTCTGCCACAGCGCCGGACTAAACTCCTGCTGCACCAGTCTGCTCCTCTTTGCGCACTGGGTCTTTTTCCCTTGCGGTACGCGCGGTCACCAGCTACTCCGAGCCGCCCGCCGCCGTACTCCAAGTCCTGACTGACTGACGACAACAGACGTCTGGTAAGCTCTCCTCGCCTCGTTCCCCAACCTACCTTGTCGCACCCCCCTCCCCCCTCCTCGGCGATGGTTGCGTACACCAAACCCTTCCAAGCCTCTACATTTGTCCATATGACTGACTTTTCCCTGTAGTGGAACTTGTTTTTATCATCCCAAAGCCCCCTTCGTTTCCCTTTCAGCTCACTCGGCCGACCCCCTGGAATCGAAACGAGCCCGCTTGGCTTCCCGATCTGCAGCCGTCGTCTCATCGTCGATCAAACTCGCTCCGCATACGGATCAGATAATCAATCGCGACTAGCACCATGGCGTCGACCGCGTTCCGCGATTCCATGTCCTCCTTGGGCTGGGGTCGGCGCGAGGAGGAGCCCGTCAATACCCAACCCGCCGGCTTCCTATCATCCATCCAGAACCTCAACCCCTTCCAAGGCAGCCGCGGATACGTTCGCCTCCCAACTACCGAAGGTGTTGGCGCTCCCCTACCGGCACCTACCCGGCGCGAGGAGGAGGAAGGCTGGTTCGTCTGTAAGTCGCAAAATCCGATGGCCGTTGTGCGGTTTCCGAAGCGGCACCCCTGCAGCGGGAACATGTGCATCACGCTTTAGCCCGTGCCCTAGATTCTGCATGTGATGCATATGCCACATTCTTGGAGGGTGGGAAATCGCTAACCTGCGCTGCAGTGAGTAGGTGGGATCGTTTGTTGATCTTCGGCTTCTGCAACCTTGCCGCCCTCGCCTGTTTCGTCATATGCTTCACTCTCTTTCCGGTTCTTTCTCTGAGACCGCGAAAGTTTGTAATTCTGTGAGTCTGCAACATCGAATTTCTGCCTTTCCCACAGTGCCGCTCGTGACTTGGATGGCCCCTACCCCTGCCGCCATGTCTTGATGTGCCTCGCCGAGCTCTACCGCCCCTCTATCTCTAAGTCGCATTGACAACCCCGTACTGACTTCGCTTCAGATGGTCCGTTGGGTCACTTCTTTTCTTGGCCTCGTTCGCAGCGGTCATGGGTCCCATGAACTATGTCTATCATCTTCTCTCTACGCCAAGATTGCCCTTCACGGGAGCCTACTTTGGCTCCATCGCCCTCACGCTTGTTTTCGCGCTCAAGGTGAGACCGTGCCCTCTTCGTCTATTTCTGCACGCTAACTTGCCCCAGCTCCATAGCACAATCCTTACCCTCGTGGCCGCCTTGGTCCAGTTGGCGTGCCTTGCATGGTATCTCGTCAGCTATTTCCCCATGGGCTCGACCGGCCTGCGCATGGCGACCACTTTCGGAGCCAGGCAAGCAGCCGCGTGGATATCTGGCTGAGCCACAAGCCTTGTATACCGCGTCTTATTCTGCTGCAGAAGGTTTGACCCTTTTGCCTTGTAAGAGTGCTTTCAGCCTACCGTGTGCGGATCCCGGTATTGGAAAAGGTTTTGGAGCGTGGCGGGCATTCCTTCTTTCTGCATGTATACTATCATTTGGACCGGCTTGCGGACCAAAAGCACCGCCATCGAATCACACGAGCGTGTATGAGTCACTGAACAATCTGCTTCTCCGTAACCCTTGTCATGCAAGTTGTATTGTGCCTTGATATCTCGCGAGTTCTGCACATCTGGTGGATGCATCCACCCCGTGACAACCCCGGCATGTCGGTTGGTTGAAGGGAACGTTGCGCTTCCCCACCTTGAAAACGTGCCTCGCTTGGATCTGGCGTTACTGGCGGGCCAGGAGGACTCCCACTGAACGCGGAGGCTCAGAGTCCTAGATTGCCTATTATCGGATCGGCTCTAATGTAGGCTTCGCGAAACCCTCACAAAACCTACCAGTCCTATTAAGGCAATCCCACCTCTATGTGCTTTCACCAGAAGTGCATCAAGTAAAAAGTTAGAGGCAAGAAGGTCATATGCCGTTCAAGGGCTGCAAAGGACGGAGTGATACTGGGTAAAGCCCTGGCTGTACATAAGAATACTACCTGGGCATCGATCGGTTGAACGTAAGCATGACGCAAGAAGATTCCAAACCTCGTATTGTGGGGAAAATGGACTGAGGCGGCTGTGCTCCGTCGGGCTGCCGCGGTTGCAGCGAGAGCAGTGATACGAGGTCAAAAGAAAGTTATCCCGATAAGCAAATGCTGTCTGCTTGGAGGGGAAGGACGTCGTAAAATGTAATTCAATGACTCTATCTATAGGTATGTACCCTCTATTAAACTTTTATGGTATTCCTACACCCGTTTCCTGAATGACTGAGCAAAATAAAAAAGATCAAGAAAAGGGACCGTGGGTACCAAAAAAAATTGTTTCGACATGAGCAGGATTTGAACCTACGCGGGCGAACCCATTTGATCACTGATGGAAGATTTCCAATTCAAGTCAAACTGTGACACGATTAGTTTTCGAACTGGTGAACTGTTGACCGGAACTCCTCACCTCCTTAACCACTCGGACATCATGCCTTTTGAAGTGGTTTTCAAGCCAATTGTTTTGATACATATAGTAAGTGCGAGTGGGTCAAAACCCAGCCGTGGTGGGGAATTCTCGCGATACAAGTGGGTTGGGCCCCACCCCCGTACGCTCACACACCCTGACACTGTTATCCACACATTTTATTGGATCTTTCTGCTGGACGTAGTGTGTAAAGTTGTCTGTTGTATCACTTGGCTACTGATCTAGTCACAGGTCTAACACTACCACGCTATGCCGCTGGTTATCAAACCTGCAACCACAGTATAATCAAATACGACTGTAGGTGACGGACCGGTTGTCTTTTCGGCGTCGGGATATAATTCATGCCGAAAGTAGATGCAAGAAGGATAACCGGCGTGTGTCTTTCCTTGAAAAACCTGACATTAGAGTCGAAATCGCACTGCGAGTGCCGTCAATGGAGCTCACGCGACGGCTCCCGGACACTCTGGGCCCGGTGTTTCCAATGAAAAGCGGACAATCCTAGCAAAATGACTACAATGGTTAAAGATACGGTAATGGTGTTCAGCCATGGATACTTCCATGCAATCTCCAAATGTCGTCCCCTCTGCAATTTATACCATGACATGTTGCCCCATGGCCTCATTCGAGAGCAACATCAAAAGGATGTGAAGTAGTGAGCCTACCGCCAAGAATAGTGAAATAATGAATTACGTGATTTGTCCTACATTATAAGTGCGAGTATTCGAGGAACCCGCAGGTTCTCGGACGGCCAGAGCTGAGTGCGTGAACATATATGGTACCTCGTGCCACTATCCTGCTCTTCAAGGAATTTTGCCTTTCTTGCGAACTCCTTTCAGCCCGTAAGTTATATCTGCACCATGCACCAATTGTCTGATAAGGGGCTGCTAAGACGAACGCGCATTTCGTTACAAAGATTTGCATCCGTCGCGCTGCCAGGCCGCCAAAGACGAAAATGTGGGCAAGGGGAAGAATCAGCATCTAATAAGTATGGAAGTGAGAGGTGGAGGAAGGGAAGAAGAAAGCGTAGGACAAAGGAGAGAGGGCCACGAGGATGGGAGACGCGCCCTCCCATTCCCATGGCAGCTAACCTGGATTCGGGCTCTCAATTTCCAACATTCGGTACTGGGAACGATGAGATTAGAGGAACCTACGGCGAATCTTCTCGTTGCCGAGGTTAGCAGTCTGATAAGGGTTCCCAATACACTCCTGCAGAAACATTCAGCGCTGAAGCTCGCAGTTCATCTCGTAAGTAGCTCCTAGCAGTCATTGTTGAAATTCTAACATTGGTATGTGTCACGACGAACTGGCTACTGCCTGAAAGCCGAAGGTTTACAGCACAGGCATCTTCATCTCGTTTCCACTGCACTTGACACAAGTTCGCTAGCTATCTAGAAGTCATGCCAGTACGAGAACAATGCAAGGCGGCCAATATCAACACATGCGGAGGAACTAGAATTGGAAATAGGGCACGCCTGCACCTTTTTGCTGAGAATTATCGACGTTTTGAGGAAAGTGAGATTAAAACAAAATTGTTGCTATAGTCTTGCCTTTGGGTATATTCTGACAACTATTCGGTGATACTCTCCGCGTAAAAAGTCAAATTGGATGTCGAGTCCAAAATGTCTGGCCAGGTGTTATCGTGTCTGGTTTTCCTGATGATGCCGATAAATCAACCTGGCTTTCAGGGGGGGGGGGGGGGGGGGGGTTATTCGACCTGTATCAGAATCTTGGTCATGTCAACGTTGATCCTGACTGTTTCCTACCTTGTGTTAAATTGATTTTGTAAATTGGTTGGCCAGGAGGCTTATGATTGCACAGGCAAACAGCAATCGATTAGCGTGGTACTATGGGACATTGAGCTCGTTCCGGATTATAGGCTACAGCGTGCTATTCGGTGGTATCAATGCAAATCTTCATCACGCGACCTCAAGATCTGGCTTAGAGTTACCCAGCTCATCATACTCATCCGCCGTCATCGGAGGCCGCGAGACAACATATCGGGCCAAGGTCCGTTATCCAAATGTAGCTTCGTTTGAACAGGTACTTGGGATTTACACAGTATTCAAGCATCGAGGTTGTACCTTGGTGCTTGCTTGTTTGGGTCTGCCGATTGCTCAAAACGGAACGTGTTTCCAACCTCACCTCGCCTCGCCTAGACTGCGGTCAGCGCGGACGAGAAATCATGGACTAGCAGAAGCAAATGGGAACACAAATACATGGCGAGGTTTGTAGAAAGCAGAACGAGCTTATGTTGACCAAGATATAATGCTGTAACACGACACGTCGCGAAACCGTCATTGTTGCTTTTGGTGCTAGGATGGAACTAGACCTTACCGACAAAGCATTCAGCCCATGAGGGTACTTGGCCGTGCTTGATTCCTTCGCGCTTGATGTAGAACTCGTAGTGTTTATGGAGCAGCATATGTTATCGGTCCATGAAAGTGGAATTGGGAAAAAATCAAACACAGGAAGGACGGAGGCAGATCATTCTGAATCATGTCAGATCAAGAGCAGCTTGTTTCATTACCAAGCTCCATACGCAGAGATGCCGTGCCCTTTTTATGACCAATCCATCAAATGCTGAACGGACCCTAATTTTTTCGGGAAAAAAACGAAACAAAACCGAAGACTCTTCGAAGATTTCTCGAAGTTTTTGTTTTAAATATATATATTATTTAAAATTCCCGTCGATGCGGCGGAGTCTTCTGAGAACAATGTTAATTACTGGTCTCCTGACATTCGTTGTGATGAAAGTGCTTACGGCCTCTTCGACAGGCATTTATTAGTAAAGACAGATAACGATTAGCATCAGATTATGGAACGATTTCCCGGATATGCTTACCATTTCGAAATTTCTTTTTGAAAAGAAAAACAAACACCAACATAATTATCCGTGCATCTGTGAAGTTCACATTAGCAACAAGCTGAAAACATAGTAGATTTCACAGCAGAGAGGAGGACAAGCATGTCTGCGCTTGGCCAATATGTCCCGTTAAATTAATGCAAACGGGAAGGGAAAGATGGAAGGAGAAGGAATTTGGAGAGGAAAAACGTAAAGGAAATAGAACGGGAAGTGCAAGAAAGTAGATTAGCGGCGCCACATCTTATGATATTAACCACATGAACGAGAATGAAAAGAAGTCATGGAGCTTGGTGATGGTATGATGTTGATGAGCATTGATGAAGATGAACATTGCTGTGCTGATGGATGATGAAGATATTAAATGCACTCACTGAATATCGGTGTTGAAGAGGAAAGAAAGAAGATCAAGCGGGGAGTATCACAAAGATTTTTCGATATGCGAGCTCCCTGGGGCAATACACAACTGTGATGGTCTCCAATACTTGGCCCCGATACTATACCCATTACCATTTGTCTGTTGTCTCCGCTATCCACCAGAAGTCCTATTGACTAGATAAGATAGACCGTCGGAAGCCACCAAGTTTCCAATACGCTTCCTCTAATCTGCCCAGGAACGCCTCACCATGATGCGCCACGCATTGTGATCTGAAAGCAGCGTGAGACCGGCATCAATTTTCTTCCCTATGGGAAGAATTGAGTACTGGGGTGGCTGATAGTTCAGGCGGTTGAATTCTGCTTTTGTCTGTGACTCTCAGTTCATGCGCGCCTAACCCAAGAATCCTTGCTCGCTCTTCCATCTAGTCATCTAGAAGCCAGTAATTCTCACCACCGCTCGCCTCTTATCATCAACATAAGCGGAATACCTTGAGAGCTGGTGCTAATCTAGCATCGAGTACATATTGGTTCTTGCACAGCGCAATCCAACCACATCTCGCGCTCGCCAGACTCCATTTCATGGTTCCAGTGCCATGTCTAGCAAGCTGCTACCGCATAGGTGTGCAACAAAACGGCTAGGATGCATACATCGACATTTGACTCTGCAAGCATTCGCCGAGGGCAATCAGAAGACATCACCAATAGATCACAGGAGCTCGGAGATCTTTGAAGGGTATGGCAGCACGTCTGTTACGTCAAATAATACAAACTTGCACCGGGGCGTGAGACCGTGAGTAACTGTAAGTAGTCACTGCTCTGTCGTAGCTTGGCATCTTCAGATATTCCTTATATCACAACCGACACATAGTGCTCCTTACTCCGTCCTAGAGCCCGGCCGCCGACACGCTTCACTTGTATCAGCCGCTGGTTAATGGGGAAACATGAAAATGAGAAGAAATATGAGAAAATATGATAAACTGTTAGCCTTCTCCACGAGGAACATTCAAGATACATTATACTACTTCTTATGATATACACACTACCTACCAACCGTAACCTGCTGAGTCGAGCAACCGTCGCCTCCTTTTTGTTTTTCTTGGCCTTGTTATTGGCCTTCTTGGCCGCCTTGAAGGTGGCAGCTGGTCTGGTCTATTCGAGCGTCGACCATCCATCCGAAGTCTTCATATCTCAAGAGTAACTTACTCCACCCAATACCATGCCCGCGGGCAAGAGCACGCGCCTTCCGGTAGCACAAGGCCGCCGTTCTCGTCCACCGCAAGGGTGGGATAGGCTGTTACTTGTATTAGCCTAACCTCCTAAAGTCGTCTGTACTTGGACTTACGCCGGGCCCGACGCTCCTCTGGTCTGTGTGTCCCCCACTCTTTGCAGTGAGGGCACTGCTTCTTGATCGTCTTATTCTTCTTGTCGGCGTCGGACCCGGCGTTAGTGGTCTTTCTCTTTAACAAACGTTAGTTAAATTTCACATAATGAATTGCAGTTGAGCTTACGCCGGGACCGGCACTCTTCTGGTCTGTGTGTCCCCCATTGCTTGCAGTGGGGGCACTGTTTCTTGCCCTTCTTCGTGTCGGGGGCAGCGGCGGGAGCGGCGGCGCTGGTCTGGCCCCCCTTCAGGGACCGATCTGGGAGAGCCTTCTCGACCTTCTTGGCTACCTTCTGGGTGGCAGCTGAACTCGTCTAGTTCAGTGTTAGTTGTAATGAAAAAAAAAGAAACACGTCTATTAAATATTACCTTACGCTGAGAACGACAGTCCTCTGGCCCATGGGCCCCCTATTGCTCGCAATGGGCACTGCTTCTTGTTCTCGTTCCACGTCTTCTCCTCCTCGGCATTGGATGTGGCGGGGCCCCAGAGCCCGCCGCCTTGCTGATCTGTGAGATTGTGTCTCGCAGACAAGGCGGTTGGCAGCTTCTTAAAAAAACAGTCAGTCACATTTGTGCTCGATTCGTGGGATAGCTGGGGCTAGATACGTTGTCTTGTTGAGGGGCTCGGTAGATGCGGCCAGATGATGGGAATAAGGTAAGGTGAGTGAGTGATGTAGAGAAGAGAAAAGATTCGAACACAACAGGCCACTAAGGATGAAATAACTGCTGCCACTTCCGCGGCAGCTGCAACTCCAAATTCCAATGTGCAGGTGCAGTGGCACATCTTGTACACATGCACATACCACCTTCAGATTCTTTGGTGCCTACCTTATACAGATGTGAAACCCTATAGGGTAGATGGTGGGCTTGTTGGGAAAATCTTACAATCATTACAAAGATATCTAATACTTATCTAAGGAATATTTTCTATTCATTATAGCATCATGGACGAGGAGTCCAAGTTTTTTAGTTATAAACCGTGGAGTTGGCGACCCTGGTCACACGCAAGCTCTGGAAACTTGCCGTTTTGAGAAACCCCATAGATTAGATAAGACAAGTGGATCGAAGTCCGTACCTGGGAGAGCTCCTCCAACTGATCATCTCCTTGTGGAGTTGCTGCATCACATCAGCTTGCGCGCCAAAGCAAGTAGAGTTTCCTTGCCATCAGGGATGCATGGAAATGACCACTTCGTCGCCTGAAGATTCCCCGACTTGCAGCGCAGTGCCCTGTCGGACGCAATCGAGGCGTAACTCCGCGCCATGTACTGGCCCATTGGCACTCCGCACGTCTATGCCACCAGCAGCAGCCAAGCACCTGGCTTCAAGCTATTCACGTCCTACGATGGCCTGAACAGCCCTTCCGAGGCCAGCGAGGCCTCTCCCGCTCTATCGGATGCCCAATCGGCATCGCAGCAGAGAAGCGACGAGGTGGATCTCCGCCCCCCGCCTACGCCGAGAACCCCAGCGACACCAGCTACGCCAGCCACGCCGGCCATTCGATCAGTCGACCACGCGGAATACATTTCGGAAGATCAATCAGAAACCCAAGAATCAGACCCAGCGGCTGTTCCCACGCGCGATCCTATCCTGGCCTTGAGGGTCGCCCGGAGTGGCCAGCTGTTCGCCGTCATCACCGCGACGTCCATCACTATCTGGCAGGCAAAGGTAAGTGCTCAGAACTAAAGCTGTGATTGCCAGCTTCCTAACTGCACCAGCCTACTGTAGTTCTTGCAGTTGTAGTGCGCTCAGGGATGTCACTTCAGCTTTACGGTGAAAATGTTGATTTGCTTCTCCGCCCCGACTCCGCGATCTTAGTCGTCCGAACGTCGCAAGGCTATCTCATCACTTATTCCGTAGCGACCGATGCCGAGTCCCGGGTATACAAGCCTTACTTTACAGATTACCATAACGTGCAACGAAGAAGACAGAGCCTGGTGGCCGGTCAATCTGGGCTTCCTCCCGATCAGTTCCTTTGGGGTCCCGGCGAGGGTACCGGTGTGCGGGATGTGAGCGTGCGGTTTCGAATGGTAATCAAGGTCGACGCTGGAATCGAATGCGCTCTCGCGCTCGACGACGAACTGGTGGTGGCCACCCGAAAGCCCGCAGCAGTGCAGTGTATACGATGGACACCCGACAGCAGTGGAAGCCAGACACGGACAGAAATAGTCAGCCGCATGGGCTGGGTCGAAAAGAAGGCTTACATTCTTGAGATGACGCATGATCGTCCCATGAACCTAGCCACCTGGGTGACGAGTGATGGTCGTGCGTATGCAGTCCAGAGGCACCGTTACCACCATTCAGAGGGACAATCAGAGGGGGAGGCAAAGCGGCTTTTTAAAGGACATTGCTTTCACATACCAAAAGATGCCGATGACGAAGCTGTGCGGGCCATGGTAAATGCGCGCTTTTCGCTTATTGCTGTGGCGTGTAAAGGTGGCTACATTCGCGTCTATTCGGTGAAAGACTATTCGGGGAACATTGTGGCCTCTCATACGCATAGCTTATCTGTCTCGGCGTCTGCTGCAGGATCATTCACCAACTTGAGTTACTCCCCTGATGGCTATTGTTTATTTGCCGGGTTTGAGAAGGGTTGGTCAACGTGGAGCATGTTTGGAAAGTTGGGCAGCAGTAGCTTCTTCAGCGATACCAACCTGTCCGCAAGCAATGGCGAAGAATGGCTTCTGGGAATTGGCGGCGCATCATGGGTCAGTGGAGGTGCTGAGATTCTTCTGACTGGTCTGAAACACGAGGCAATTTGGTCGTTGGAGATGGCCAAAAATGCCGTGACGGGCTGCTACAACGAAGCCAATGTGTTCCGGACCGTGCTGCAAACTCCTACAAGCGCCATGGTATATCGCGGCTACGACCTTCCTGATCTGACAAGCATCTCGGCAGAACCTTTTCTGTGGCACACTGCCAAGATTCCCTCAACATATTTGCTGAACCAATGGCCCATTCGACAGACCGTTATATCACCCGATGGCCGCTATGTTGCCGTGGCTGGACGGCGAGGACTGGCACATTACAGCATCAACAGCGGTCGCTGGAAGACTTTCGTAAATGAAGTCGCCGAAAATGAGTTTCAAGTTCGAGGGGGCATGTGCTGGTACCAACACATTCTCGTCGCCGCTGTGGAGTGCAATGGTGCGTTCGAGCTTCGCCTCTATTCCCGTGAAGCCGCTCTGGACGCATCTGTCGTATTGCATACGGAAACACTTCCGTCACCAGTCGTACTCGTCACGTTATCCAACGAGGATTCACTCCTTGTCTATACATACGAGAACTTACTCTATCACTACGTATTCGCACCTTACAATGGGTCGATCAGGCTTGTTCAGGTTGGCCAGATTGCTTTCCACGGCATAGTCAGATCGCCAGCCCGAGTTCGCGGGCTCAGCTGGGTCCTACCAGAAGACCAGTTAGTCAACGGTGACCCCTCGCAGGATGTGGCAGTCGCGTCTGTGATTTTCTTGGTTGACGGTAAGCTTGTGCTGCTGCGACCGTCGCTCAACGAGGAGGGCCGCCTCAAGTACGACATGCGTGTCATTGCGCAGAACGTTGAGTATCATGCCATCATGAGAGGCCAGCCATCATTAAGCATATCTCGGCACTCGGATGAACCTACAACCCCGCGTGGGCCAGCAGCGCTTCTGAACTCCTTGTGGGTGTTTGATGGAGCAGAGATGAAGGCATGGGCAGACATCAATGAAGTCATGGAACCCGTCTCAGGAGACGGCACGAGGGAGATGCCTGCTCCTGTGTCAATCCCCGTTGATTTCTATCCTCTATCAATTCTTCTAGAAAAGGGCACCTTGCTTGGTGTTGAATCTGACCTAGTCCAACGCCGCGACGTGAACTTTTCCTACTTCCACTTTGCGATAAGGGTAAGTCTTCCGTGACTTGGATATGAAGTACACTGACAATTTGTAGACCCACCTTGTCCTCGCAGACGTTCTGCGTTTCTACTTGCGACAGAACAAGACGGTTGAGGCCGCAGCTGTAGCGCAGCAATATCGAGATTTAGAGTATTTTGCTCATGGCCTCGAAGTGCTACTCCATCGTGTTCTAGACGAAGAAGTAGACAGCTGCCCGAAGCCAGAGGACGCCGTTCTGCCAAGAGTGCTGTCGCTGTTGTCATCATTTAAGGAATATCTTGACATTGTAGTGCAATGTACACGCAAGACGGAGGTGCGTCAGTGGCAAACGTTATTTGCGTACCTTCCACCGGCGCAAGAACTTTTTGAGGAATCGTTGCAGAGAGGGTCCTTGAAAACGGCGGGCGGTTATCTCATAATCTTACATACCTTGCAGGAGCAGGAGACATCGGCCGAGCAGTCAGTGCGGCTTCTGGCGATGGCAATGGCAGAGGGAGATTGGGATTTGTGCAGAGAACTGGCGCGATTCCTAGCTGCCGTGGATGAGACGGGCGAGGTCCTACAGGAGGCCATGAACATGGTGAATGCCACGCTGAAGAGTGGTAGCGACAGTATTGGCGACCGCCTGGAGATTCCATCTGTGAAGAGCTTTAATGGCTTGAAGAAGGCAGCCGGGGATGACGAGGGCACCGAGTCTGACGTGCGGTCAACAAGCGACGCTGCCAGCATCAGCTCGACTGTGAGTCCATCTGGCTAGAAACAGCCCAGAAGTTATCTGTTATAGGTTCGTTACCTGGCGATTTGTCGTGGACCTGATGTTGGGGTCTAGCCATCGCGCATAGATGTTTAGATGAGCGGTCTTTGAATAGCAAGGCGTAGCGCAATGACGGTTTACATCTTGATATTGGCACCTACAACTAAGGCAGTCGGCCTTTAGAACTCCTCACTCATTTATGGTAAGACCTGGGGCGAGCCTGGGTATTCCAGCAAGTGTCATGATGCTCCCACTCGAAGACTTGCTGATACCACATTAATCTGCGTACTTACAAAGTGATCTGCTCTAACTGGCGCCAAGCTGCCACATGTGATTGTCGCGAGGTGTTTTTTCTCAGCTATGCCGCACAACAACGATCTAGCTGACTTTCATAATACTGCAAAACATTATTTTTGTAGCACTTGATTTTGTTCGAACTTACATTTCTTCCATTCAATCAGTACGCTCGCAGAAACGGATGCACGCTTCCGGGCACTTGGTGCTTGCTCGGGGATGTCCTAATAAGACACAATTGCGATAAGGGAGGACCTAGCGTCCAGTCACGTTATCGCAAGGCCCCGACTCCCACCCACTCCCGCAGCGCAGGCTCGTTCCAACCCCACCACCCTGCAGTTGCAAACAACCACCATCCATCCGTTTCCCATCCCAGCGCCACAATCGCAATCCATCCCATCCAACCCCCGTACGGGCCCAGCTGATTATGGTCGGTCCAGCGTTCTGACGACCCCTCCCCCCCCCCATTTTTGCCAAAACGGATACACCGGGCGCCGAAACTCCCCCCCCCTTCACTCTGCGCGCACAAGATGGATGACTACGTCAGCGAGTCGGACAGCGACTACACCAGCTATTGGGCGGGACTGGGTAAGAAAAAA
>PXOD01000404.1:0-38871 GCA_003012165.1 Paramyrothecium roridum
GGGATGGATGCGTGTGTGGCAAAGCAAAATAAAGTTTACTTTTTTATGCCGACTCTTTCTTTGCCCTTTACTCTTTCTGGGCTATCTTCGTGAGCAGAGAATTGAGCAATAATCCAACAACCATGAATTGTTCTGAGAGTAAGCGCAAACATTCATCATTGGCATAGTAAAATGAGAACTTGGCCAAACGGTTGACAGTGTGTCGTACTACACATGACATGTTTTATCTAAGTCTTCGGAAACCTGCCTTGTCTCAGAACATGGCTGAATCTATCCTCACGAAGCGGGACTCCGTAAGTTTAATAATATTACTCTTGTAAGAAAACAATGATAGAGCAGCGTACAAGAAACAGATTATCGTTGTAGTCAATGTCAAGTCATGTTAGGTCCGAACCCACTGCGAGCTCGACAATCCGTTCTCCTCCTGCTTGTATCAAACCCCTATACTGACGGCAATTGCCTGCCATTGAAGAACAAAAAAAAATAAAAAAAATAAAAAAAAAAAATCTATTTACCGCCGGCGATGTCCATGCTCACTCAGTCGTACCATTGGGAACAGAGTTACCGAGACCGCTCCTTGCTGCCTGTGGCAGGGAGAAGGCTTGTTCTGAAAGTTGCGCAAAAGACAAAAAATTACGGCGATTAGCTTCTAGTTTCGTGGTAAGCGAAACGGTCAAAAACGTAGAAATAACCAGCATCACCCGGGGACCAGCTTTTTTCCCGCTGATATCCTGCGAGCTTCATCAGATTTTGAGCCAGGTCGTAGTAAAATTATATATGTCAACTATATAACTCCTACTATAAATTCTTACTACATTCGAAATTAGACCGCAATGTCCCCTAGAAGCGTGATACGAACTATCAAGGATAACGTCTTGGTACACTACAGGCGCACTTTATCAAACATGTAATAAGCTAATCTATCTATTACCTACTACTCAATGCTTTCCAGGATACAAATACGCCGCAAGTTCATTCTAGCATCTTGAAATGACTTCTTAAGCTTGATCAGTCGCACCTGAGAGTCGTAATAGCTCTGCCCGGTTTCATCAGCAAGCTCGCTCCAAAGCACATTCAGTTGCTTAGGTGAAAGAAGACCCTGCAACCCAGCTCGACTCCCAGTTACACCTACACTCCTTTCCATCCTCTCCAAGAAATTAAGGACGGCCTCGGAGAACAACAGCCCTTGCAGACGTGGATCAAGGTCCATGACTCGTCCGAAGTCAAGGCCTGGGATCGTCATCACTGGAGCATCCATTGCTTCAATTCGTCGAGTTATTTCTCGAACATTTAGCTCATAGAGGATGATAAGTTGCGTGAATATCGAGACAATAACGAGAGACAGGGAGGATCTCGAAGGCTTAAGCATGCCATGCCATTGTGGCAAATGAAATGGTGAATCCATTGGATTGTATGTTGCTGCCAAAGGCGGCGGTGGTGGTCTTGCTGCTGCCGCAAGGTTCACCTCCATCTGTTCATTTCGGAGACGACCAAGGACATGAAGAAACTCCCGTGAGGCCTCGAGTGTAAATTCAGCCACTGTGCGGTCGTTGATGAAAAGCGGGCCGTACTGGTATAAAATCATGTCTAGATTGATAGAATCTTTATGTAATTCGACTGCCGCTAAACGAGCGTGTAAGTCGAGATTGATACGCTGCAACTCGTCGAGACTCTCGGAAAGGTCGCAATTCTGCAGCTTTGGAGGGCTGTGAGATTCGATTCCGGGCGATGCGGTATCTTTTGATCTTGAAGGTGAACGCCGAGGAAAGGCGGACAATTCGTGTGTAGCCGAGACTACCGGGGTCTCTTCAAAGTCCCAAGAAGTATCCGATGCAGTCAATGATTCGACACAAGCGAGACTATCCTGCCACGCAGCCAAATTCCAAGCCATGTCATCTAGGACGCTGACAAACGAGGACTCTTGATGCTTTTCTCCTTGGATACCATCATACGGCAAAGCACGATGAAATGAACTTGAAGAGGCATCTTCAGCGCCGTAGCCTTGAGTATGTTTCATTCTTTGACGATCAGACTCTCGATGCGTAGAGGAATTTGCAGGATGATTTGCCATCACTCGCCGTGGTCTGCCAACTTTTCTCCTCTCCGCAGCGACACACTCATCATTGTTTAATGTGCACCGCGCGCAACGAGAATCAATTGGCAGAATTGCCTGGCACCTCACCTTGGCTTTTCTGCAGGACTTGCAGGCGACACGGCGCATCTTGGTGTCCATTTGTTTCCCCTTCTCATGCAATGAGTTATTGGAGGAAGAAACGCAGGAGGCCAATCGCAACATTGGGAAGAAGGGGGGAGTGAAACCTTCCGCGGATGGTTTCGAGATTACAAAAGCTCCATATATTCAGTGCGGATTCTGGCCGAAGTACAACGTAGTAAGACTTTAAGAACCTGATTGTGTGGTCGCATCTTTTTTGATTAGTCGTATTTCAATCCTACTAGGCCTATTGAGCCGTGAAACACTAGACACTAAAGGGTCTGGAAACACTATTTTAGGCAAGAAAAAGCTTGGATCTCCTTTCAGTGTGGGTCTTGCCTGAAGACTGGTTCGAAGAGATCGAGGTTTGGATTGTGGATCGCTATCACAGTTACACCTGATGATGCGTCATTGGTTGCTTGATTGCGATCTGGTTAGTTCATCTCAGCTAAACTTCGATTAATACTACAGTTGATATTTGCAGGCATCGTGTCAGAGCTCTCTTTCGTTGAGATTGTTACCTGTTTGGTATATGATCTAGTTTCACATATTTTCCTCGCCTGCTACAAATCGGCCAGATACGATCAGGTGTTGAACGAATATTCCAGTAGAATGAATCATTCAATTTCCATGTCATTTGCACCCAAATAAGTGGCCGTTCTTCCAAGCAAAGTCTAGTGCGAATGCCTACTCGTTTATACTGAATGGCCCAGAAGAATGGAAATTTTCAGTGGCCCTCCAGGACGACACGAAATCCAACCTCGAAAACACCAGGGAATTTTGATGGTGGTTTTGTTTGATCGCCTCTCTCTTTCAAGTCCTCCTTTTGGGTAACCAGATTGTTGTAATCTATGGTCTGAGATCCCTCGCTAGCTTGGTAGCGATTGGATAGTCGAAGAAGCACAAGCAAACCTGAAATATGCTACCATAAATGAGCTGAAGATGCAATTCCCAAGGTAGAGATATAAGAAATCATGACAGCCGTGAAGCTGACAAACCATGATTGAAGAAACAATGAGGGCATCGAAACTACCGTAGGGTTCCAAGCGGAACTGTTGATCCCCTACCTCGATAGTTCCAGCAGTGCGTCATAACTCCAGTATATTCTCGTCGAGGATGTTATGCTAAGCTCAAAACGTTGCGCGTTGGCATAGACCTTTCAAATTCCCTCGCAATGAGTTTGAAGCATGTTCAACGAGCATGTTAAATCTTAGGACCGTTGGGCTTGCCTTCAACGCATTAGAAGAAAGAATAAAGGCCATCCGGGACAAATGTATTGTCCCAGCAATGGCTTGAGATTTGAGATAAGATTCTTACACCTCCCTTCAAGCGCTTCCAGCCAATCCATCTAATGTTTACGCCTCTTGCCTATCTTGTCTTCTTCCTCCTTGGAAACTTTTGCGACAAGTATATTATGCTGAGCTTGGCCAAGGAAAACAGACCATGCGAATACCACACAAACCCAAGCCAATTAATGAATGGTTAACCTAGCCATACTGAGCGGAAGCTCGACAGTTTGTTCCAGAAGCTGCCAGGTCAGTGTGATGCCGCATTCCGCCAAGTCGTCTTTAATCACGTGGACTGTGCGAAGAGAGAATGGTAACGGGTGTAGATGTATATGCCGCAGATATGGCAGCTGGCTCTGCCACTTTTCACGTGGCGAACGGAGCACGGAACCCAAGCCACTCCGTGCCCATATGCGCAGGAGATCTTGTCCGTGCTCTGGCATAAAGCGAAACGTCAACCAGACTACATTTGGCGGCAAAGTTCTGAGAAATCGCGGCCAGGTATTGACTTCAAGCCAATCGATAAGTAGGTGTGGTTCTATCGAGAGGTGCTTGAGTTTCTGTAGCCTTGGCAAGCATGTCACCTTTTCGAGCGGTCCAAGTTGATCTGCAGCATGCTCAGCCGAGCAGAGTGTTGTGTCGAGAGAAAAGTTCTCTAGTGTGTCAGCACGACTAAAAAGCATTTCGTTCAAGTCACTGTCGCGCCCGGAAGCCGATGGAGTTGGGCTTAGAAGAGTAACGGACAACGACTTGACGCTTGTTAAAAGCCTGACAAGCGTCTCGACTGAAGCCAACCCAGTACTGACGACCAGTTTCACATCCTCTAACCGAGCAATGCCTTGCACCACCCTTTCGGTCACAGCCAGATGGCTTGTCCAGTTGGAAGCAATGTGAATACTCTGCAGTCCGGGATGACTTAGAAGTGGTAATGACGCTTGAGCTTGGGATGAAACTCCCCAACCATAGCTACCGTTACCCTCCAAGATTGAGGAATCCGCCTGGAGTTGGAGGATTTTTAGATCCGGAAGGAATGGTGTGTTGGCGGCCGACTCGTTCATGAGATTTTGGAGTGTTTGGTCAAACTCTTCGGATTGTTGAGTCAACAAGCCCTGTAACAACAGCCTGTCTAGCTTGAACGTCATCCTCAGCAGAGCAGCTACAAGCCTTGGTACAAGTCTTTCCAGATGCTGGGCGGAAATTGTGTTTACTTCGTCGCCCACGGAGTCGCTGGTGGACGTGATTGACAAATTGACGGCATCATATATTGTTGAGTCCGCCGGATCAAGGTGTTGCAACAAGGTGCTCAATTTTTTCCATACCGGGACCGTATTGGCGTAAATGTTTGAGATACTGGAGAAATCTGCTGAGAGCGGGATAAACAGCGCCAGATTTCTAATCAGTGGCCGGAGTTCGTGGCTTTGTGTTAAGGTTCTGGCCAGGAGGAGAACCGAATTGGCCCCAGTGGCGTAACTTATTGCTGCATGTCTGCGAGCAACCAGGACAATAGTCTCGTAAAGATAGGGCCGGGCAAGGTCTAGGAACCATCTTGATGTCAGGCAGAGCTCCCTCAGTACTGCGCGCCGAGAACGGAAGTCCTCGCTGAGCGGTGTGGATTGATCGAGCTCTGGCGGCTGCAGCTTCATGTACTGCAGAACGGTGTGCCAAAGCTCGATCGGAAGCACATTCGGAGCGGGTGTTTTCGACGCCATTTGTTTGGGTCACCTGGATTTGGAGGGTTGGTAAGTGCATCGTCGTCATTGCGAGTTTGTTAGGAGCCATTTTTGGTTCGATCTTCGACTGATTCTTTGTCAGCCGTGGATACTTGTGGGGTTCATGCTTGATCAGGATTAGCGGCTCTGAGTGACACTACCTCTGAGAAAAGGCACGGCAATCCGATGCTGAAGAGTACACTACTTTTAGCGCGAGGACAGGGGGAGGATACTGGAGACTTGGAGACTCGACCTCGTCGGGGCCGGGATCATGGCAATCCTTCAATCATACTTGGTGGCCGTTGACGAAAGTACTTGGATCTACTAGGCGAGGCTAATTGGATCGTGAATATTGTGCCTGACCTTTCAGAGCTGACTGGACCATCGACAGCATTACGGCGATGGTTCTTTGCTATTGCCATGACCTCGCTCATTGGTTCAGGTTGACGACGGAAACAAGGGTATTGCCTCCAATCGGTCGGAGTTCCCAACCTCATCAGTCATTCGATTAAGCCACTCAGGTCTGCCAGACCCTTGACTGGTATCATCAACCTCCTGCATTCTCTTTAAAGAAGAAAGAAGATACTTCGGATTCGAGAAGAAAATAATAGAATTCGGTGAAAGCTTTTATCGCTGAGACGTTGAACACATTGACAACGGAAACATTGGCAGAACCAACTGTGGCTAATACGGAAAACAATTCCCAGGCGCGCTAAAATCCATCCACCCTCGCCGTTAGCGTTCCCGAGTCAAATTGAGACTCGGCCCTCGCTAATATGGGATTTTCCCAGGATGCCTTGGATATGGCAACGCCTAGCTACAGGGAGCTGGAAAGCGACCGGAACGTGATCAAGTTTGTAGTCGTGGGGCGAATAAAGCCAAAATTCAGTACGTCAGTTAATCGTGTAATTGGAACAGTTAGCTGGAGACAGGTTCGCTTCAAGCCTTTTATTTGATGGTCTTGCTTACTTGCGAGCTAGGACTACTACACCTGACGTAAATAAGGTCGCCATCATTGTTGCCAACGCTGCATCCCGATAATAAAATGTTCCATTACCCGGCTTCTGCCCGGGTACACTCCATGATTTGATGCCATTGATACTCGACTTAATGTAACCGACCTTCACGTATGGAGCCTGACATAGACCGGCTAATATTGCATCACGACCTTGCATCGCCCCCGTTGTCACTGAATCAAGTCACAGTCCATTCAGCTATCATTCTTTACTCCAATGTTGGAGTTCGTGTTTCTTCCTGTAACAGTGGGTTCATTCTCTGTTGAGATTCTATGTCTTGCTATCCTTGCGCCGTGAGTGGTTCGCACTGCCTCCTGTAGCGGTATACCAGGTATCACTGTTGGCAGCTTGGGGGGTCGATCCAGGACCTAATTCTTGTCCTTTGATCATCACTGCAACGGTATATTAATTTCCTGTCAGCTCATTTGTCTTTTTAAGGTGCTATCATTTGGATGCTAGCCATGTGGCCATTTTAAGAATTGATCTTTCGTCCTTACTGGTCAAGTCGGCCAATCCGTGTTGGGCACGCGATGAGTAACACCCCGGCAGGGGAAAATCCAGACTACAGAGCACTTTGAACCTGTTGTTGTGAGATTCCGTGCGTCAACCGTGTTCAGCACGAGGGCTGTTAATTTGCCGGCAATTTTTTGAGTCTGATTTGAATATAAAACAACTGTCCATGATCAAACAGGGACGACGTATTGAGTGAAAACCCTATCTACTCAGGAAGAAGAAATCTTTAATTAGGCTCATTAGATACGGGAAAGGCGAGATACCACAAAGAAATTCAATAGCGGTCGAGTTTGGTGTTTTTGAGATGCTTCCCCATCGTAGTAAATGACTTCAAATTTCCCTCACCCTCAGATGTTATAGCAGTGCATTTTAGAAAGTGGAGACATCTGGATCAGCTGCATGAGGAATCAACCAAGCAGGAGTGAAGATTTCCTGTAAAATAAGATACTTAGGTTTTAAGTACTCTATAGACACATAGACACTCATATAGTCATACATATGCTGTGCTATATTCATTTGAGAATTCTCTTCATGAATTCCAGATAACACCTAGGCTCGAAACTGATAGGTACTCTCCGCCAAAAGAACTTGCCCAGACCCAAGTGAATGGCAAATGGGGCTTAAGCTCGGGCAGAGAATTAAGCACCCTCAGGAACTTTGGTTTAATCCTGTAATGGATCATGACGGTAGCGTACAAACACCGGTTTTGATGGTTTTGAAGGCCTCAATTGGTTGCGGTCTATAAACGGCATCGAGGCAATCTTAGAGCGGCCGCAATCGTCGGAGATCTCGAACTTTAAGTTCGCCATTACATGCACTAAAATCATCGTCATGACTAGCTTTGCAATCCTTTTACCGACTGCCCGCATTCACGTCAGCATCCCATGAGTGGAAGTATGGATATAGTTAGACGTACCACAAGCATGGCGACCAGCGCCCCAGCCGATGAATCGTATCTTGGAGTCTTCCTCATCTTGAAATGTGCGCCATCGCTCTGGGTTGTAAGTTAGAGGATCGTGGTAAACCTCTGGGTCCAATTGCACAGTTTCTAGTAGAAGGGCTGCGAAAGAACCGCTCGGCACTACACTACCACCGTCGAGGACAATATCCTGGCCACTTATGTTCTTTCGAAAGAAGAAGCCAGTGGTGGATAGCCGAAGACTCTCCTGAAAACACGACTGCAAGATGGGGAACTCGGATTCCCACTCCTGCAATGACAGAGAAGACAGAATATCGTTTGGTGACTGGCCTGAGTCTATTCCACGCTTTCTTAAACAAGCGCGGACCTCATCTTTGCACTTTTCTTGCCATTCAGGGAAGCTGGCCAAGAAGCTAAAAGCCCAGATCGTACTGGATCCCAAAGTTGTGATGGTAGCCGCCAAGATGCTGAGGATAAGCTTGCTTAGCTGTTAGCCTTATATGGTTCTTCTTCAGCTTCTCGAGCTCGATTGACTAACGGTGATGGCTTGTTTCGACTCTCCATAGTGTTCCATTCCATATTGCAAGCCGTCGTCATGGGATGATCCAGTCGACTTGCGCCGCTTCAAGATGCTGGAAAGTCTAAAATAGAGCCTTGCCACTGATGCGTATCGAACAATGCAACGAGGCGTGGTGATCCAAGGAAACACGATATGAGTGAAACTAGAACCATTTTCGAATCTGTCAAAGTCTTTGAGTGTAGAATGGAGTAGCTCGTCATTGTCGGCAATTTCTGTTACGCCCAGGCTTCGATGAATAAGCTTGTAAATCAACAAATACAAGCCTTGATTCATATCTGCGACTCTCCACGAGTCACTACGAACATATCAGACAAGTTCATCCTTCGGGTCATTTAGGAAAAAAGTTCAAGTACTCACCCTTCATCAACCGTAGTGCGGGCTAATAGTGTGCCACAAAAATCTCTGATATCGCTAGTAAGTACATCTAACTTCTGCGACAGCCTCTCGCCTCTTGTGATGAAAGTCAGGTCCTTGATGAAAGAAATAGCTCCCGGGTCATTCTCAGCATTGATCGTCTCCATTCCCATAACCAATGCTGTGAATCTACACGTACTTGTAAGCGATTGTCCTAGGCGATCCTGTAGGAGAATGTGATAATGTACCCTTCGGTCATACTCAACCCTCTTGAATTGAAGAAGGATTTCCTGTCTGCCACGCTACCAACATTGACGACATGCTTTCTTCCGATATGAAAGCTAAAATGCCTGTTGGGAAACAGACTCATACCTTCCACCAGCATGTCCCGGCCCTCACTATAGAAACGCAAGGCTGAGCCGATAATAGGCCACTCGTACGCTTTCCAAATTTGTGGTCCATGCTTGAGGCCGCTTGGAGGGATTGCTAACTGTGAGTTCTGTCTCAATGTGGCAACGAAACCCAGACAAACGCTAACGCCAATGGAAAAGACAAGCCAGGTATATGAACCAGTCAGATGATTGAACATGGCATCAGATAGTTCGGTCATCATGTCTGCCAGTAACTTGCAATTCTAAAGCACTTGCAATCGTATCATGCCAGGTCGTCAGTTTTGAGCTACGAATGCAACTTTGGCAATAGCCCAAAGCACCGAAGCTTCCGCAATTATTGGGACTGATAGAGTACTCTGATTAGGGCTTTTGTGACATAATTCCGCATCCAGGCGCCGGATGGGGCAGCTGAATAGGCAGAATTAAATTGACTGGCCAGCAGCAGGGTGTAAGCCGCCCCCAAACTCATCCCAAAACACCATTCTTGCGGGTATCTGGTAGACAGTAGACGATGGTAAAACACACTGTGCTCCACATGTAAGACGCCTCTTGGCTGCTGCAATGGCACTCTCTTCTGATGCTACTGTCAGCAACGGTAAACTGCCACTCATCCCTCATTCGCTGCCTCATCTGCCACCCTGTAGCACGCGTTATTGCGTGACAGAGGGGTTGCTAATTCGAGGTGCCCCTGTATTCGGCCATAAATATAGGTTGCAACAATGCAACCTAAGCCTGACGGCTAATGTGACTGCGCGTTATTTCACAAGGATTCGTGGCTTGACATCTGTCCTCATAGGCCTAGATTGCACACACACATGAATCTGTTGCGGAAAAGGGTGTCTTGACGTGCGACACCTGTGCATGGTCGTAGCAAACAGTCGACTCCATGCTTGAAGAATCTGCTGCAGGGCAAAGTCGCTGTGGTGGCGTATGGCTGACATGTAAGGAGAACTCAAGTGACCCAATCCTTCTGTTGCACAAGCCCATTTCTTGCAGAGCCTGCACCTGCCGGAGGTGTGGTAGTCCGATTGCTTTTAACTGCCTTGACTCGGCCTTTCCAGCAAGAAGCCTCCATTTCCTCCCACCCTCCCGTCACCTTGTCCTCAATATTAGGTCTCGTGTTGAGCTCCAGGGCGCGCAAACGTCGACAGCATGGATATAGAAGATAGGCAAAGCTCTTCCGCCCCTCCAGGCCTGGTACCTAACGTCAAGCCATTGATCATCCCTTACGACACATTTCTTGTACGCGTGGCATCTTTGTTTTGCTACTGACCTCAGAGGTGCTAAAGCTTTCTCTAGGGGGTCATATGGGCTGGAGCTGCCGTGTCCGGTGCGCTACTCACCTGTCGCCTTGTCTCCCGCTTCTTGGGTCCGCGACGGATCTTCCTGGATGATGCATTCATCTTCCTTGCTTTCCTGCCCGTCGTGGTTTCTGCGGCATTGTGGCAGTGGGGTGCCAAAGACTTGTACTATTTCTTCGATGTTCAGGCTGGCAAGGCCCTTCCGCAGCTCGATTTTCTCGACCGCATGAAGCGTTGGCTCCTGGTAGCCATGATCACCAAGTTTTTCTTCTTCACATCCTTGGCACTTGTCAAGTTTTCGATCCTGTTCTTCTTCAGGCGCCTCGGACAGGGCGTCGACTACTTCCGATACGTCTGGTGGCCCGTATTTGTATTCACCCTTCTGACCTATCTTGCTGGCGTTGGCAGTATTGAGTATTACTGCCTGGTCAATAAGACGTCTTATATCATGGAGCATTGCAGCAAACCAAAACACAACAGGACGGCCACAATCGTCCTCAAAGTCAACGGCGGCCTCGATATCGTATCTGATTTCCTAAGTATGACCCAATTACCCGATCGTTCCGGCCCTTCCCTCTCGCGGATGTGCTGACATGATCTGACTCTAGTTATGCTCCTTCCCGTAATACTCTTGTGGAATATCAGAATTCAATGGATGAAGAAGACTGCTATTCTGGGCCTCTTTGCTCTCACAATCTTGACTGTGGTTATCGCCATCGTGAGGATGGTCAATGTTGATGGCTCAGTCAGAGCTGACGGAACGTACGACTATTCACATATTGGGCTTTGGTCAGCTACGGAACCTGTTGTCGGTAAGTTGCATCCGATTCACTCTGACAATGTGTATGCTCATACTCTTGAAACAGCCATCTGCGTAGCCTGCCTTTCGGCTTTCCCACAGCTTTTTACACAATCGAGCCGCAACAAGAAGGACAGCTTCAGCCCATCCGAAACATACCTGCGAATGGTCTCGCGAATGCGAGCAAGCAAGAGGAGCAGAGAGGACCAAAACGCAATCGATTTGTCTGGTGTGACTCAAACAGGAGATTTCGATCGCTTTTGCACACTCAACGATAACGAAAACACGTCACTCAACTCAGGGGATAGTGGAAAGCTGGTTCTTGTTCCTCAAAGCCCCAAGAGCAAGGTACGGGTTTACACAGGGTCACAACAGGATGCTCTAAGATGTCCCGAGGACGGTGTGACGCAGCAGGTCGAGTTTAGGATCACGCAGCATGTTACTTCAAAGCCATCACAATGATTCAAGCTGGCGTTGGTGCTCCTGCTGAGCGCCTGGCAGCTGTCTCGGGACTGTGCGTATCTTTTTGCTTGATGTCTAGGGCAAAGGGACAATTCATCCATTGCAATTGGCAGAGCGCTCCGTCCTACATAGCATTTGATAAAAGGGTTAAGATAAGAAGGTGCAAGCTATTCAATGAGGTCCGTAGGGGCTTACCCTTGCTCAATTCAATGCCTTCAAAAGGTCAATCCAATTTTATTGCCTGATAATGTCCTCTGGCATCTTACATACAATATTCGGCTGCCTCGTGCACGCAATGCGGCTATTCCACGACCATACTATCCAATCTACCGGGCTGTCACAGGGGAATGCACAAATTAGAAGAGAACGGCAATTCGGCATGTATTGGCCACGGTGTGCCTGGAGCCGTCAAGAAGCGGAAAGAGGATTAGGAGGCGTTACGGCTGAACTGCGCTCTTTTTTGCCTAAAACGTCCAATAATCTGGCGATCGGCATTGAAACCAACAACATGAGCAAAAACCCAATCACAGCAAGGCTACACTGCAGGAGATTTGGGGGCCCAATGGCTACACCAATCGCTGATGGGAAGAGGGGATCCATTCCCGTCGTGACGCGCGCGCCCCATGCTGTGTAACAGCTCTGATCCTTTTCTGCAACACAGTGAAAACGCCATTTCTGATTCCAGCCACAGCGTCGGAATCACCCGCCTTGAGCCCCTGTTTTCAACATAACACTAAGAAGGTCTCTTCTAGCCGATCCACTGGTATTTATGATTCGTGCGCGCGTAAAGGGACTTTGGACATGCAAGTTTGACGCCGCTGCACAGCGCAACGACGCAGGCCTGGATCTGTGTAATCTTCTCGGCCCTACAGTACCCCTGATGTTGCCTGGACAAGGGTCATCTTTCAGGCAGCGGAAGATCGCATGAAATTTACAAAGGCCAGGGTAAGACATGCGCGATGCAGCATAGAGGGTGGTAATAACAGGCTAGCCTCTACGAATATAGTTACATCGTGCTCCAACGAGGCTTTTGTAATGGGGAATGCGTCGTAGTATCTCATTGCTTAAGTTGGCTGAGTTGAATCCTGTGGGGATCGAAGATTCGTAATGTAACCCTCGCCGTCATTGGAAATTTGGGTGACGGCCTCATCCCCTACGGGCGTGTCTTAGATTTATACAGTCAGTTTGGCACATGCCAATCTTTGTAAACGTAATTCTCCAACCAGTCGCCAAGTTCAGAGCATTCTCATCATGGGTTCTATTTCTCTACCAGAGGTAGAGACTTCTATTAAGGCATGGCCCATATACTTCATCTTATGCACCCTGCTACTTCAAGTGGTCACGTACCAGTTCTCTTCGATGCGTTTTCGCAAGATCATGAAGGAGACTAGCCAAGAAGGTGGCTTTAAAATACCTGTTGTCCCCTACTGGACGCCCGGCCTGTTCCACGCCGTTTCACTTCTGAGCCTGCCCAATTTCCTCGGCAAGCTCAGGTAAAGCTTCTACATCTACAATGCACATATTCGTGTACTTACGTAGTGCGTTAGGAACAGCTACGGGTCTATAAGGCCGCTTCTTGTCAAGGCGGGCCCTATGCGCTTCTTTGTTTTCAACAACCCTGACCATGTCAAAGCGGCTTTTCGGAAATCGAAGTACGCCACAAATAAGTCCACCACTTTGTTTGCGCTGCGTCAAATCTTTGGACTTCCAGAAGAAGCTGTCAAGTTCTACCGGGCCGATGACTCAGGAAATACTTCAACGTCGCGCAAAGAGAGCCTTGTGGAGCCTCAGAATCGGATTGGTTTTCTGACCGCTCACAACCTCCACAAACATCTTTCGGGAGTCCACCTGGAAAATCTCTCGAACAGATACATCGATTTTCTCCTACGCGATCTGTCCAGCTTTGACGTTCAGGACGAGTGGGTCAATTTACCTGATCTCCATGACTTCATCCAAAAGTACGCAATGACGGCAAGCCTCAAGGCTACCTTCGGCACGGAGCTGTTCAAACAGTGCCCAAATGTCATTGATGACCTTATGGACTTCAACTCCCGCCTCCCTGACTTTATCCGCTGTCTGCCCAGGTGGCTAGCCCCAGGTGCACACCGAGTGCGAGAAAGGCTACTCAGCTCCGTCAAAAAGTGGCACGATTATGCTCATAAGCATTTCGACTGTTCAAGAACAGGACCCGAGGATCCAGAGTGGGAGCCCTATTTTGGCTCAAAACTCATAAGAGTTCGACAGCAGTATCTACTTCAAATGGAGAAAGTGACAGCGCAAACCCGAGCTGTCGAAGACCTCGGATTCATGTTTGGGTAGGCGATTACCCCTAACACGTTCCATAATTTATTTATGTTCTACATCCCTTACCCCGTTTCTTTTCACTCGTAAGACTAAGATCTGACCACACCTTTAGTTCCACTGCCAACGTCGTGTCCGCACTCTTTTGGTTTGTGTATGAATCTCTCAAAGATCCAAGCTTGCTTCAGAGCTTGCTAGAAGAGACGCGTGAATGCGGCAGCAGTCGAGGATCACACGCAGACTTAAAGAAGCTTGCGGCGCAGCCACTATTGCAGTCAGTATACGCGGAGACTTTGCGACTGTATGTTGCCAGTGCTTCTACGCGCGTTGCCGAGTATCACGACCTGAATATCGCAGGCTTTCATATTCCCAAGGACAGCTACTTGGTCATATATGGCCGGACGCTAGCGTTAGATCATGAGGCATGGTCTCAGGCGGGTAGGACATCAGACAAACCGCTCCAAGAGTTCGACCCCGAGCGATTTCTCGTAGATGCAGACTGGGTTCGTCCTGGGAGCGCAACTGTCACCCAAGTCAAAAATGTGCCAGCATCCTCCTGCGAGGATTCGAGCGGTTCGCGTCGATTTTCACTGGATGGTCTTCTCGGGTTGTGGATACCTTTTGGTGGTGGCGATCATCTTTGTCCCGGGCGCCATTTCACCAAGCACCAGATATTGCTGACTTTTTCTGTGCTATTTTCGCACTTTGATATCGAGTTGGAGGATGTAAATGCGGACAAGGTGCAGCCAGACTTCAGATACGCGTTGTCTGGTACACTTCCGCCCAGCCATTGTGTTCCATTTCGTATAAGAAGGAAATCTGCCGTATAATAGACCAAACCGTTGGATGTTCATTGAGAAAATGAGCTAATTGCGATACTAAAAGGCGATTATAGAAATGCTCTATGGTAGTATAATTGTTTAAAACTAGTGTTTAAGCTTTTCTAGTGAAGATTCCCTCACTCCTCCTTTGGTTTAGTAGCCTCATTCATGCCATTTCGTTTCTTTACCATCTCTGGTATGATGGCCTGTGTGGCCGTCTGGTCGGACATGAAAGAAAAGATGATAAGGCCCAGGTGTTGCTGCCAGTGAGGAAATATTTCGTGGAGGTTTCGCTTGATAGCACCATCTGTCTTTTCCACAATGTACCTTCCATATGTCTCTGCATCCGGCGTTCCGGCTGCCATCCCAGCAAAATTGCTTTGGGTTACCACTTCCCCTGATATGACGGCGAGAACATCGACGTGGCTTGCCTCAGGGTCAGCCTTCAGCTCTCTGGCCAAACCAATACTAAAGGCAGAGTTGAAAGCTTTCGTCGCAGCGTACACAACTTGGTACGGCAAGCCTATCCTTGCGCCAGAACTAATGTTTAGAATTAGAGACCGTGCATGTTGACTTTCGTCTGCTTGCTGCCGAGGAGCTCGTAATAGTACTGGCAGCATCTGCGCAGTAAGGTGCGTCATGAATCGCGCATTGACGTCAATTATCGAATTGATATCGTTCGACGAGTATGTCTTGAGCTGACGGTACGGTGGGTATGCGGGTAGGAGCATGCCAACATTGTTGACTAGAATCGAGACGTTCAGGCTTTCGTCCGTAATGAAGCCAAGCACCCGTTTCTCTATATCAAGCGGAGTGGCTGTCTCGACATCCAGCACAATAGTCTTTACATGATTGTTACGTGTCAAGCTGCTCCCATTTGGAAGTACGAGAGCCTCCTGAAGCCGTTCGGCAGCTGCATCGAGCTTGGCACTATTACGGCCGAGGAGAATGACACCGAACCCATGCCTAACAAGAGATAGAGCTATGCCGTAACCTATGCCAGTATTGCCGCCCGTGACGAGGGCGTAAGTCGGCTCAGAGCCTGCTCTCCTGTAGGACTCGAGTGGTCTAGAGGGGGTCGTAAAATGAAATGTGTAAAAGTCAAGGGTGCGCTTTATAAAATAAACAACGAATAGACCACCAATACCCGCAAACGGATATAATGCATAGAAAAGAAAGGCCATCGCTGAATGTTGCTTGAGCTGCCGTCTTTCCAGAGAGGGGCAGTAAGCTAGGTGTCTGTTGGATGTTGGATGAAAACAAGACTCACAGGTGGTTGCGCTTATAACTTAAGGTATGGGACACCTAAGTGTAAGATGCGGCAGGGTACGCACTGACGAACAGCATGGGCCAAGCAAAAGGGGCCATGCGCGGTGCACTTCTCCTCTCCGTAAGGAGACAGGGGAAAACAATGCAAAGTTTGTGGATGGGTGGCATTGCAGCAGCTGTGTAAGACTAGGGTAACATTGGGGGTTGGCTCGGCGATCCAAACAATTCCGGCCAGCACTACATGGGGCAAGCTTTGTTGCATTGGGTCACACACATCGCTACAAGGGCTTGTTGAAAGCTGCCTTGTGTGCCTCATCAACCCAGGCGTAATCCGAGCACTTGCTTCAATTATGCAACTCAAAATTAAGAGTCAATTTGCACCTGCATTGCGTCCAATACGACCTCAAAAGGTGGATTTTGTGAATGTTGCCATGTTGGGAGCAGGAGATGGTCAATGGTCAATGGCTTGGCACGTACCCTAGACCATAAGACGGTAATATACTAGATAACAGGGGGCGGCCCAGCCGAATGAAGAAGCACCAACAGCATCAACATCGACTCTTAACCCATTTCTACGAGTGCCGAGTTGGATTAATTGTTTTTACATGATCCATCGTTTCCGAGAAAAGCATGGTTGGCAAGGCGAGATGATCGTTTTCATGTGAGTCCATGGACGAGCCGTCCACTAATCAAGCTCAAAGACGTCCATTCGCTGACAATCCATGTAAAGTCAAGGAACTAATGAAAATTTGTAAGTGACTTTAGACCTTGACTGCGTGTGGCGCTCCGTTTCTTCATCTCCCCAGTATACATGAACATTAATACCCGCACTCGATCGATGATTAACCACGTCTCCATTTCTTGAAAATATCCTTTGGCATCACTTCGATCCCAGAACAAAACAGAGCGTAAAAATGCAGCTTATCTCATAATTCACAACTTGTAGCGTCAGGAGACTGCTGTAATGTACCTTGGGCACTTTTCAAGGTGAGCCATGTAGACAGGTATTGGCTTGGTCGAAGTCGTCCTCATAAGACTTCGAGACGAACAATGATTTGACCATACACCATGGACTTATCACGACAAGCCCTGGTCATTTGATCTGTCGCATGAGCTGCGTTCTGTTGGATTCTTGTACGATGAATTCACACGGTCGCCTTGAAGGAACAACCATCCACGTCTTTATGAACCGTATCTAGGTCGGTTTGTATGTGACTATAACTTGCCGCCAAATAGGCTGCTGTGAAGGGACACACTTCTCAACATGCGTGCCTGGCCTGATAACATGCGGAACACCACTTGAAGAACCCCCTATCATGATGTTGACAGCGTGCTGAAAATTGGTTGATTTCAAGCATAGCTGTCCAGCAACACTTCGAATAACAAGCGAAGTTATGGAGCTGTGCATTGTTTGTTGCACAAGGCCCTGCACACTTCCCAAGATATCGGCCGGGAAGATAAACAATAGCTTCCCTTATCTTTGATGCACTGGTTCATGCAGGCCTGTGAAAGTGAGTCAGCAGAGAAGCTGTAGGAGATAATCTACCCACAACGTAAGCCTCGTTTGCCTGGGGTGCCGGTGTGGCAACGACAACTGCGGCTATGACGAATAAAAGCAACAGCTTCATTTTGGATGCCAGAGGACCGAATCTGCGACTGTGTATGTTTTTGAAATTGTCAATAATTGACTCTACGTTAACGGCTGTGCTCGCAAGGTAGTATGTAATTGGTTGACCTATGCAATTACATGTAACGAGAATGGCAGCAGTAGTGTCATCTTAGAGAAGGCAGCCTCTTCTTATACACGCAACTTGGCCGATCTGGGCGCAAAATGAAGCCCGCATTACTGAGGCTGTCCTGCCAGCATGTTGTTGGCCTCACAGGTTAAGCCTGCATTCACCGCAAAGTCGGCGACCCAAACGTGCCAATTTTTTGTGGCGTAGAATAATCAGTAAGGAATCTTGGCCAGATCTCTAACCAGGAAAGCGAGGTTCCGATCCAGCCATTTCTTTCGACCAAGAGGAGTGTGTGGCTCGTCATAGATTTCAGCGCTATACCAATTTCTGTATATCACAGTTCAGCTCTTACGCCTCCTTGCATTACATCGGCGAATGCATCTCGTAAAGGGAAGGATCTTCCCCACAGCAAGCCACCTTCGAACTATCCCAGACATAAATCTTTCAAAGACGGTTAGATTTAGACTGGCCTATCGTGTTCGCGTATCATATTGGCTACCTTGTGCAGCAACATGTCCCTGCCTTACACTGGCGTCCAGTAGTCTTTTCCTTTTAGGTTTAAGTCAAATGCAAGAACTGGGCATCGCATCAGTGCACAGTTGCAAGTGCTCCTTCGGGAGTATGTTATACAACGTCGAGCCTCCTTTGCCAAAGCTGCAAGCCAACCATCAATCCGTCCATACTTAAAGCTCAACTTCAGCTGAGCCCTATGAAGTGCAAGAGTTTGAACACATATTTGATACCAGACCGTTCTCAGATACTTATAGACGTCTACCAGATTGCAGCCTGTAGACTCTACATCTCGAAGGCCACGAAAGCCAAATCTAGCGTGCCCGACAAGGAGAGGGCAGCGTATCACAAATATCTCGCTTAAGCATATAGTATCAGATCGGCAATATATCTACTATGCCAGAAGCCAGTGACAATGCCGCAAGCTGAGATCTACGACCTTCTTGCTACTGCTAATGCAATGATTCGAGTTCTTAGTGTTTGTAGCAACCGTTCTTCTGCAATCACTCTTTAAACCTCAATCGTACATCTATTGCCAAGGGTTCTATCGGCTCTCTATATTACGTACATCCCGTGCAGAATAATTTAACGCTGTGCCTTGGCATTGAGTTTCAGCCAGGAAGCTGTGGGCTCTTAGATATGGAGAAGCCCAAGGTTGGTGTCCTCTTCGATTGGGGTATATATGATGTGGCCACGATTTCGACACCATGCGTCCTTTCAAGGCATGGATCACGCAAAGCCATAAATACACACGGGAGCGTCTCCCAACCTCACACTGAGGGGTGGTGCCGTTTTTTGGTTGGTCACCGGACTTAGCCATCCATGGCATGAACCAGTCGAATCTAACATCGAAGGGTCCAGTGGTGTCTGACCTGACACTGGTCTGTGCGATTTGAAGACGGTAATGCAAAGGTGACTTGGTATTTTGAAGTAGGAGACAAGGTTGAGACAATTGTATATAGTCTTCCTGCATTTGGATGGGACGATTTTCTTGGCCATCTTTGCTCGTTTTTGTTAACATCCTCGCAGGGCGCAAGAGCTCAAGTACGGTGTTCGGATCGAGGATGCATTATGGCATGCTTAAAACCATTAACTACAGCGCTGAGAAACGCACTCAGTCGAGATCGCACTCGTGTCGTCGTAGCAGGAAAGGCCATCATACCCTAGCAATTTTGGGCCATTTCCTGATTCACTATATTAATTTGTTCTCCAAAGCCCCTGTTCGAATTGATTTTCGTGTCATGGCAATCCGTTAATAGATATGAATATCTTTGTCCGAGCAACCCAAGAGTCTCACCTAGACCTAGCCAAAAGGTGAATGCTCAGCTCACTCCACATTCATCATCTGCCCAATCCCGATTTCTCAACCACACACAAGTAAAATGGCAACTTCAATTATGAATGGGATTGATTCAACCCACGCGAACATTGAAGGCCTGCGTAAAGCATAACAACTTTATAATACAGAGATTGTCGGCGTCTATAATGTGACCCCGAGAAAATGGAAGACACAATACGGACATGCAGCATTTCATCGAACAGGTTTATTCTGACGAGGATAAGTGTATCCGTAAGAAAAAGCCAATCTAAATTCTCTTCCCAAGGATAACGGATCATGTCATCGCTTTTAGAGTATCTACCTGCGTATCAGATATCCCTATGTGAAAGACATTCGCTCAGATTCTAAGATGCCGACCACATCATGGCAGTCATGTCAGATTCTGGGATACGCCTTTTTATGGAGCGACCGCTCCGTTGCCTTGCTTCTAAAGTCACGGCGGAATATCTGCTCGCCGAGGGTGCTATTGCCTGATTTACGGACGCGCATTGGAAAGATAGGCTTGGGGTCAGACAGGTGCGGATGATGCATTCGCAGCCTTTTTGATCCAAAGGACACGCATGTTTTACGAGTATATATAGCATACATGCAATCATTCATATTCATCGAGCCTGGTTAGTCCAACTCCCGCCAGTACTCTCCACGAGGTTTAAAGATCAGATTCGGCCCATCGTGATCTGCTATGAGAATATCTTACAACTGGAACTGATCGGGTTGGGCCCATGGTTCCCTACTGGCTGCTTGGCCTGTCCCCAGCTTGCATGCATCACCCAATGGTAATTCAATGTCAAAATTCCACCGCGTTTTGGCAATGGCAATGCTGGCCTCCATGTAAGCCATAGATTTCCCAGCACAACTTTCGTCACCGAGTCCAAAATTAACTTGTGCTTGCCGCATTTGCGAACGTTCGGGGAAGATAGCTGGATGATGAAAAATGCTATAAAGATGAATAGCAACCTGAGTACCGGGAGGAATTACATGCCCATCCACCACGAATGGAGCTTTAGAAGAAGTCTCCGGCTCCCGCCAGAGAGGGCTTAGTGAAGGTGGTGATATGCGCAACGACTCGTCAATAACGGCGCGGAGGTACTTGCAACTCACAAGTTTTGGTCCAGTGCGTATGTCTTTCCCAGACGAGAACTCGCTCCGACTTTCCTTGACATGATGGAGGTATATCGCAGGATGCCGGGTTAAGTGGAAGAAGGTGCTGCACATACACGTTGCCACCGCTGTTCCTCTAGCCAGAACGAAGAACAGAGCCTCGGACCAGAGTTCGCTCTCATAAAGACCTTCTCCAGATATGTCATCGTTGCCGATAGAAATAGAGTAAAAATCAGCTTTAGCGTTTTTCGGTTCCGCCATCCGAGCAACAATCATGTTCTGCAACATGCCATAAAATGTGTGTGCTTTTCTTCTGCCCAATCAACGCAGCACAGGTCCGATAAAGCTATTCCAGACCATGTGAAGAATATGTTCTTCATGAAAATAGCCTTATTCATGGCAGTAATGATGAATCGATTCGTTGCTTCTGTTTCAGTATTAAGCGGGTAACCAAATGATAGAAACCCTAAAATATCAACTGCTAATCGTCTCGTAACTGGCGTAATATTCACAATCTCGTCTCTTCGGCTGTATTCAAGCATTTTTCGAAGAAAGATATCAATTTGTGTAACCATTGTCGGTTCAAATGCTCCAAATGCTCGGTCGGAAATTACCGAACCAATTGCTTGTCGTTTTCGGCGGTGCTCGTTTCTATCCGGTGTATTAAATATGTTAGGTTTTTCCTTTCAACGTGAGTCGTGATACGCGCGACCTTTTGTTACCGTTGCATTTGCATATATATCTAGTCTATATTAGCTACCTGCGGATTTAAGCGGCCGCATAACAAAACCTTCAAGTGCTTTAAGAGAGTTGACTATTAAACGTTTTGGACCGGCTCTATAAACATTGCCTGGAAGAATGTTCTCAGCGACATGGTGTCCAAACTTATTCGATCTAATGCTTGTACTCACCGTACCTCAAGAGATTTCCGTAGACGCTGAGATGAGGCACCCTCTTGGTAGCGGACCAACCAGCGTAGGCATCAGTGAATCTTGCAATGAAGGGCCCTGGATAGGCCTTCAGTGGATCAAATGCGACTTTGTAAGACAGATACAAGAGGAGTTAGCTTGCCCGTTAGTGGAAGGAGAAGAAGGAATGTAGACAGTTCATATCAAGGGTCCAAATATGAATGCAGGATATGCGAGCACCATTTTGATTGCATCTGCAAGAGCCATGACTGGACGGTGTCTATTAGGAATCGGTGTAAATAACTTTCTTGGTGTTTCGTATCTTGTAGTGTCTTGTAAATCTATGGCAGCCTTGACAGGGTCAAATGAGAAGAATGATTACGGAAAAAGCAGAGAAGGATTGTGCCCTTCTTTCTTTTCAGAAGGTAGGTGGCCCTGCCGGCCGGTCACTGCTTATCTTGTGTGATGCGGTTCCTCAACCCCGCATTGTCATTAATGGTGTTGGTCAGATAACAAGTTTCCAAATGGGACTTCGATCGCCGCGGCATCGGTTGTTGCTTGTAAGCTTTCCGCTCGAATTAAATGGACTATTGTAGTTCCAGCCCCCAAGCATCAATGTATTAAGCCCGAATCTCGCCCCAAAGCTGAGCCAAGCACATGGACATGTCAGTCGCCTCCCTTAAATATTACCGTTCATTGTTGCATTTCTTACCATGAGGTACCAACAGGATGCGATCCGGACCCTTGTATAGCAACACATTTATGCACACTAGCGCGTGCCATCTCCTGTCCGGCTTCGATTGCACAGTATGTTTTTCCATCATTGGCCCTCAAGTGTCAGCACGATGTAGTGTAATCCAGCCCTCGGTATGACAGGGACGTCATTAGTAGCAAGCTGAGCAATGTATTTACAACCAGATCGGGTCGTATCATATTTAGTCAAGGTAAATAAAAGTATCTACGAGGAAGGTAAAATTGTGTGTAGAGGTGAGAAATCGTGGCGAATCAAGCGTAACATGCAGCTGACAATCAGTTGCCAATCTTGCCCACACCCGCAATGTTCCTCACATTAGTAGGCACATCTTGCACCTTCCAATGTGGCCAAGTGATCTGAGCCTTGTATTGACCGAGTCGAGTCAAGGCGTCTCTGTCGACACGGACCTTTGGAGTGCCACTGGTGCCACTGTTGCGGTTCCATTCAGGTATATAACCCAAGGCACTTTGAGCGTTGCTCGCGTCTGCAACTGTTCGAATGTCGTAGATCTTTGCGCCGCCAGAACCACTTCCTGCAGAGACGGGCTCCTTGACATTTTCGAAAAAGTTTCCCTCAACGAGGGCCCACGCGAAACCCTGAATATCAAAGGCGTGTCCGTCAATATTCTGAAAGTAGTTATTGACAGCGTGGACAACATTCTGTGAGGTGCCTCCGGTGCCAAGATGAGGCGCACGGCCAGATAAATCGTGGAACCAATTACCAGAAAGAGTATAGAAGTCCCTCTCGCCGATTAAGAGAAGTCCCCAATAATGTTTGTTGTTGCAGCTTGTCGACCAGCTCGTACGGCCATCAAACTCATTATCCGAGATTGTAACTTTACCAGCAGCACCCCAGCCTGCAACAATAAATTGGCGGCCAGCAAGAGAGAACTTGTTATGATCAATCCAAACCCTATCGGCACCATCCAGAGTAATAGCATCGCCACCCCAGACGTATTGAGGATTAAGTTCCGTAAAGTGGATATTTTGAATAATGATATTACTCACACCACCACGCAGGCGAAGAGCCTTGCCTCGAATAACTCCTTTAGTGCCCACGCCAACGATGGATTTATTACTCTTCACGTCGATGGGTTTTCTTGGAGCATTCCAATAGGTGCAACTTTGCCAAGTGCCACCATCACAAGTATCGCCGATATACACTTGTGGTTGGTTTCCATTGCTGCAGGTGTTGAGCCTGCAGCACCGTCCAGATGTACTGCCTTCTGTCTGGAGGAAGTCGAATGTGCGATCAATCATAATAACGCGGGCAGAATTGTCTGTAAGATAATTGACAAGCCTGGTAGCTTGGATTAGTGATTACTCATGTTAATTCAGATAATGAACCATACTCTTGGTTAGTCCTGGGGTAGACAGGGCCTGCATTACCACCACCAGTAGTGCCAGCAGCGAAACCGAATGGCGCACCGCGGACCTGGGCCAGTGCTACGGGGGCCGCGGCCAGCAGTGAAGTGAAGAATTGAAGCTTCATTTGACAGTCTGGAAGTTGATGAGCTCAAGGAAAGGGCTTTGGGTTCAAATAATTATATTCCTCCATTTACGAGGACAAAGGTTGCTTGTGTCGCTTTTAATATTCGCTTCGGAGAAATATCATCGGGTGGACTTCTAATTCAAATTACCGATATCTACGCACGTTCCGCTCTGGCTTCGTAACCGTTCACAGCGCATAGCAACGATGATCCACCAAAGCCGCAAGACACATGGCAATGAGACTTGATCTGGAAGGTCTATGGAGTCTCCACCTCTGATTTTATACCCCTGCCTAGCCAGAAGTCGCACCAATCAATCAAGTACCGACATCTCATGCAACCTGCTGACATACCTAACTCGTCCTTCGGAGGTGGCTATTGCGTGCCTGAATGGCGGCAAGGTGGGTTTTGGAAGTCTTCATAAAGCTGTATCTGCCCGGGACTAGGGCGTAGGCTGAGCTTGGAATACAAATCGCCATCAAATATCATCCTGTTTCCCACCAAGCAGACCCTTGCACAGATTTCGTCTGAACTAGTCCATAATTTCCCAGTGTCCTTAGCCCCGATTGTGTCGCGGGCTATTAGAGACAGTCGCGGTATATCCCGCGAATCATAATAGCGCCGCAAAGACCCTCAATTACGCCTCGGTGTGATGTGGGTCAAGTCATAACATTGCTCCGTGTTTCCGAGCGCTACGAATTTCTGTTTTCAGCTGTAGAACGTGTGAGAAAGTTTTGTAGAGGTTAGATCTCTATCTCCGCTCTATGTTTATGCACCGTTTTAGGCTGGCAATTAACCCAATAACAAACCCAAGGCTTGTATCTGTACGATATCATTCATAATTCACGATGAGGGACCAGTGGTCCCTCAGTACTTCGGAACTACAAGACACAGCATAATGCTTTGTGTGAAAAGCCAATACTTCCAAAGGCCTTCTTGCATAACCTTCTACAGGCTTTTGGTTTGGCTCGCAATAGCTATCTGTCTGCCTTGACTACGCGTCCCAATGGCAAATTGATCGCTGGCTACCTCAAAGTCCTCTGCCTTTGCATCTGGGAATCGAAGGTCAAAGTTTTGTACGATGCAGGCCACGACCAAATACATCTCTGCCCAAGCCAAACTAAACGAGATAAAAAGTTAGCACATGCATTTATGATTCCATGTCATTGTTCGGTTACTCACTGCATCCCAAGACAGTTCCGCGTCCCCTTTGAAAATGGTGCAAATACTTTATCGCCAATATGCCATGGATCCGGTTCCATCCATCGATCGGGATTGAAGCGCTTGGCCTCGGGATAGAATGTCTCATCCAGATGAAGCAGGATCAATGTCATCCCAATTGGTGTACAAGCGGGTATTGTTTGATCATTGTAGACCAGCTCTCTATCACGAGCCACACGGCTCATGCGGGTTGCGATACCCGGACTCAAACGAAGGCCTTCCATTAAGACCGAGGTCAGAAACGGTAGACGCTCAAGTATCTTGAGCTCTAGTTGCTGCACTTCACGACCCTGCGTAGCCGAAGAAAGCTCGGCCCGGAGACGCTGTAGAATTCCGGGGTTATTGTAGGAGTGAAAAACGATTAACCGCAGAGCGCTAGCAGTCGTCTCATAAGCAGCGCCACCAACGGTAGAAACATCCTGGAAGACGCGATCAAATCTCTTCTCTGAATCTGGGAGCTTTGATCGCAGAATCTCATGCACGATTGTGTTTTTACTTCCGGCTTTTGGTGCGTGGATATCCGCCATGATCTTCCTTGTGTCCGCCATTCCCTCCTGTTCCGAGTCTTAGTAAAAGGATAGGCCAGCATTCAAGCCTTCAGTATAACTGACAAGTAGGAATTTGAAAAACTCTTTTGTGACGGGATCTGCCACCTTTAGTATCCAAGCAGGAGGGATCGACCTCATTCCTGGGCCAAGCCAACGGAAGAATTTAGTCGCCCTCCACATTGGACCAGGGCCCTGAGTGGCGATGACCATGGCAACATCGAAGTCCTCTTTATCAAGGCTTCCATAATGCTTGCCGAAAATGAGCTCATTGGCAACATCTCGACTGAAGGCAGTGAGGGAAGCGCCCAGGTCAAATTCTTGGGCCGACTGGGCCAACGCTGCCAGGCGAGCGTGCAACTTGTTGACATGTTGCTGGATAAGTCCAGCGTGGGCTGCAACCTTTGCCTTAGATAACAAACCGTTCAACGGCTGGCGCCGAGCTTTGTGCAGATGATGGTCGACAGTAAACAGAGTTGCAAGGTCAGATGCGAAGGCGTCGACAGCCCAGTTATACTTGTCCCACACGCCTTCTTGTCGATACAGCGTATTGAAGTAGGCATGATCATTGATGTGAAGCTCATGTGGGCTTATGCGGACAATTGGGCCTGGCCATGTTAGCGCGCAGTCCTGATCGAACGAGCATAAACGGGAACATCACCGTATTTCTTATGCAGTTCTCCAATTTTGAATGTGTATTGACCACTGTGAGCAAAAAGATCATAATAGCCTTCATAGTAACGGGTGACGGCGGCCAGCTTTGGGCCTGGGAACTTTGCCAGTGGATGGAAGTAGAGCCGGTACACAACAATGGTAACGACATAAGCTGCTACTGTGCCTGCTACGCGTGGCCATGAAAGCCACTCGGTGACAGCTTCCATGGCGCTCACTGGGCTTTGCGCGCTGCGCAATGGGTTTCTAGAGTAAGTACATTCAGTGAGAATAGGCAGAGTTCAATGTGCGGCTTTACTTACCACTCGCACAGAAGCGTGTTACAACCACTGAAGTGACTACGCAACTATCGGAGCGCTTGTTCTACTGACTCTCTTTCACATCCCAGAGCCCTCTGACCATCTCGACGGCTACTGCGAAGTCCGTGGAGATAAGGAAATTGACTCGATGCCTTGATCTAAGATGATTGACGGGGACTATTCTCTGAGGTTGCCAAGTCGATTTATTAGTTCCGGCAGAAACACGTAAGCGGCAATATCGGCCTTACGATGGTGGGTCCCCAGTCAAGGATAGCTCTGAACTCGACAGTGTGCTGACGCCCTCGTTCAGGTGAGAAATGCGGACAACCGAATCAGATATGCAGTGTGCTGCGGCTTCCATGCAGAACCTTGCCCTTTGTTCCACTCCGCTCGCGTAGCACAGCCATGTTATGTGCGCGACATTACCGTACTCGAGATAAGCCTACAACATGTCAAGGTTCTCATGTGGTCAGACCAAGCTAGGCCGTTCAGCAGGGGTGCAAATATTGAACCATTCCCGTGGAGACAGAAATTTCGCTCGCGTAACAAATTCCGTGGCAATCTACCTTACGAAAGGCCACTTCAACACCTCTCTTTTGTTCGAGGGTTCTGTTTCATATACAACGAATTGAGCCTGCACATTGACTGGTGCCTCCCTTGTTTTGTCCGGGTTGCTATTCCCATCGATCCTCATCTTTGGTCCCGTACCAAATGCAGAGTCATGGTGTTTGTGCCACCTAAGAATGTGACGCTATGCCAGGTTGTTCCACGTAGAGGTTGCCATAGTCCATCACACTGAAAAGGAAGCGTTGCTTGCAGGCGTTGAATGCCCTACTTGCAACTTCAAACCGGTCACTTCTCCGCATTACATTTCATTTGAGGCTGTTGGCTTTGATCATTTTTAGGCCAATGTGGCTTCCTACGCCTAGCTCCTGAGTCCGGTAAACTCTTGCTTCAAGACTCAAAGTTATATAGGGGTGCCGAACCTGCTGGAGAAGGCGGGCGATTCTTCTCTTCCTCTTCTATATCGGCCGACTCTTTCTCTAGAGGCCACACGCGCATTACCGGAGCCGATGTAGATGACCATCTTGACTATAACCTCAGTCTACCTGCAGACTTTGACGGCTTCAACCTTCTCGTCTGTCACAGAAGCAGCGGAAAAACGCTCGCCGGGTAAGCATCTTCCGGTGCGAGATTGCTAGGACGCACCCAGTGATCCTAACCCGACCATAAGGCCAGGGCTCCTACTACCTACACAATTGACCAGTGTATCAAGGAACGTATCTCTACGCCATAGCACTCCCTCGGAACCTGCAAGATAGGCCCTCGAGAGAGGAAAGGTGTCGTCGACGAGAGTCTTGAGATTCATGGTGGTACCGAGCTTAAAGCTGCTGACCTCGACATTTGCCCGAAGAACGTACAACAGCTGATAGCCTGATTAAAGAGCTTCGTCCGGGAGCTTGATTAACTCGCGTACACAAAACCTTCGTAGAAGAAGCACCCAATTGTGTTCGCAGCAACTGATCTTAGCTTTCTACTTGAAAAGTGATTCTTTCACTCTCTTCAGTATCATAGCCTGCTACAATCGATTGTCAAATTCGGATCAGTCCACCTCGAAGGGGCCAAGCATCGACATACACCGTTCCCCAGACTTACCCTAAAAGGCACTCTAGTCCACTTTTGGTATTTGTTCCGCGGCAGTGCTAGGATTCCACCAGGGCACCTTTCCCCACTAGGCATTGTAGACTAAGTCAAATGTCTAACAAAAACTTTTGACCTACCGACCTCGGGCCCTGAGATTGCGGTTTGACAATCACTTGGTAAATTCCGATACTATAACTATAATCGCCAAGTTACCACACTGGCTCTTACTTGAATTCAGATCTCTCTCAAGTCACCCTGAAAATTTGATGGCTTCTAACGACGAAATTGGCAGCTTCCAGCTGTCCTTGCTTGACCCCGCTGGAACGGCATTCACCCCCCTCCTCTATAGGCACCGCGAGGAGACATTTCCTAATCGCACGGTTCAACTCAGACATGGCTCGTACCTCAGACGGTTAGCAAGAGACATATCACTGGACCTCAGCACGATAGTCGATGGTATATCAGGACGCACCCTCCACGGCCTGATGAGCGAATTTGGGTTCACCGGTTGTGTTGTTGTGCAAGATGGTGCTATTAAACTTGAGGAGTACCGGCACGGAAACACCCCTGCGTCTCGCAACGATGTGCAATCCGTGACAAAATCTTTCATCTCTACAGTACTCGCCATTGCCCACCACGAGAAAAAGCTGTCCATCGATGACACCGTTGCCCGTCATGTTGAAGAATTGAGAGATACCGCATGGGCAGATGTACCGCTGATAGCTCTCATCAGCATGTCGTCCGGGATAGTCGAGCAGTCGGACGAGGCCCGACCAGCGGATATCCCAAACCCGATGTACGCCACGGAACTTTACCCTCGCACGGATGCGGCCGCAGTACTCGACTGGCTCAAGACTTTCAGAAAGGTGGCCGAGCCATGGGAAGAGTTTCATTATTACAACCCCAACTATTACGTCCTTTCAACAGCCATTGTTCGAGCAGTTGGGGAGCCACTAGAGGATTACATGTCAAGTCGCATCTGGGAGCCGGCAGGAATGCAGTACGATGGGTATATCAGAACAACTGCGGCAGGACATGTAGATGGACACGGGTTTCTCTCTATTACCCTAACCGACATGGCACGCTTCGGCTGCTTTGTCCTAGATGGATTGACTGGGGGGGGAGGTCCCGCTGTTTCGCCCCGGTGGTTTCAGGATATATCTGAAGCCAAGAATACCTCTGGACCCAGAGCTGCCGGCGCCCAGGACTTTGTCCCTGGATTTGGCTACGAGGCCGGATGGTGGACGCCAGGGCAGGGAGCAACAGGCTATCACCTTGCTGACGAAAAGGCGTTTGCAGCTATTGGCATGTATGGTCAAGCTATTTACATCATCCCAACGATGAAGACCGTGATAGCCATTCAATCAGGCTACCCGGAGCATTCATCCGACTTATTTGTTAGGAATGCAGAGTTTGCGTCTGCTCTTGTTCAGGCTTTAAAACGGACTTGGCAGCACTAAACTAAGGATCTTTAGCTACTCCCTGTATAGAAATCTAGCCAAAGGCTGGTCTAATCAGCACGAGGGGTGATACCTCTGGCTCATCTGGAGGACTGGTACTTATAAGCACTAAGATTACTTCATAGTTAATATATGTGAGCCAAATGAATGAGTGCATCGAGATATCAAGGGATATCAATCACCGTTGTCTTCGTTCCTTTTCCTGCCCGCGCGTGGAGTGGAATAGGGAGAATTAGTCTAATTTGGTCGCCTTGATAACTGTGCAGAATCTCGCAGAACTTCCATGACCGTTCCAAATTCTTTAGTCCTACCGGGAAGAGTCCGAGAAATGGACCACCACCTAAATAAGATTGATAATCAGTAAAGCATTGGCCATCTTGGTTGCTCAAGGGTATGTATTATAAATGGACCCGGCTCTAAAGCAGATTTCGGTGCAGGCCGTTACTAGCCTGAGGACATTTCTATAGACACGGCCAAAGTTATAGTGTAATTACAAAGTATTGTGAAGTTCAACTCGGGATTGTCCTGTATCAAGATAAAGCTCAATCTCTAGATAGAGTAAATAGTATATGAGGTAATATCGAATTTTAGCTGCGATGTCTTATGAGAAAAGAAATTCAAAGACTTGACCCTCAACTTATAAAAATTCATTTATTGTGATAAACTCCCTGGTAAGAATTGGCCACTTGCAGCTGATCTTAATAGAACGCGTACTATACAGTGGTCTAAGGGAAATCTATAGCAGAGAGATGCAGTAATAAGATATATCATGGCCCCACGTAATATAAATAAGACACTAGACATGGGGATGGATGGAGACTTGACCTAGCTGGTGATTTCTTACTGAACTTCCGTTATACTCAACTATGTTTATTTGGCAATCCCCTGTCTTGATTTATAAGCAGCAACTGACTGCTCAGTGGTCTTCTATAGGTGGCTGAGGCCGACTTTAGGATATTAAGCAAAGGCGGATGGCGTCTCTGAAGTACTATAAAAGCCTTGGCCCTTCTGTCTCTCGACAACTCGACCCGTTGTATCGCCCAGCGACCTGCATATCTTCCCATCAAGCCTCGGGTTTATCACGACCAACGCATCCCGGCTTCTCCATGGCGCCGCCTATACCATTCGCCATTGACATACCATGGTCATCATCAACCGTTTCGGTGTCCATAATTGACACCTCTGTAATGATGGGTGGCTTTCCGACACCCTTAATGTTTGGGCCCACAATTCCTGGTCTTGAGCATGTCGATATGGGCTCTTGGTCGTTCCTCATCGAACACCCAGATGGTCGCCTTGTCTTCGATCTGGGCTTGCCTTCGCAATGGCAGACGGATCTTCCCCCAGCTATGTCTGATGCGATTCGATTTACCTTCAGTGATGTTGACTGGGTTGCACCCCGATACGTCAGCGACATCTTGGAGCGAGGCGGTATATCCCTCGACACTATTGACGCCGTCATCTGGTCACACACGCACATGGATCACATCGGCCGTCCGTCCCTGTTTCCGTCGTCGACTGATCTGGTTGTTGGAGAGGGAACTCTGGAGACGTTCGGCCTCGGATACCCAGATTCGCCCAAGTCGCCCTATTTAGCCCGCGAGCTTAACAACCGCACCGTCACCGAAATTCCCTTCCCTACTAATGCGACTCGTATCGGTGGCTTGGCTGCCTTTGACTACTTTGGAGACGGATCTTTCTACCTGCTCCAAGCTCCGGGTCACGAAACCGGTCATATCAATGCTCTCGCTCGAGTAACCAAGGAACCACCCTCTTTTATATACATGGGCGGCGATTCGGTAAGTGCTTGACACCTTTCTACACAATGCCAACATCTAATAAGTATGATGCAAAGTATCACCACGGATCCCAGCTGCGACCCAATCGCTATATTCCTCTTCCCGAAAAAATCTATCTTGAGCAACCTCAACACTCTGCGCCAAAGCCCATTCCCGGCAAGCTATTGGCTAAGCTCCATCCGTCTCAGAGATTCGAAACCCTCCCCTCATATGCCGTTAACCTGACCTCCCCCCATGATACACCCTTTGCGGTTGCAAGCTTGGATGCTAATGGCACGACCGCCGCCACGCAGTTCCCCGACATTGCACGTGATGTGATCTCCAAACTGCAGCTCTTTGACGCAGACGATCGGGTGTTTATCCTGGGCGCTCACGACGAGACAGTCCGTGGTATTGTCGATGTTTTTCCCAAAAAGGCAAACAGGTGGCAGGCTAAGGGGTGGAAGAAGAGGGCGAGGTGGCAGTTTGTTAAAGATTACAGCGAGGCTCTTAGTTTATAATGAAAAGATTCGTCGCCTGGTAGCTGACAATGAAAACTTAAGAAGGAAGAAATTGCGACGGTGACAAATTAAGCCCTGACGTGGAAACTGCCATGCCTACCAACATCATGAGCTAGAAGACTCGCAGGCCATATACTTCCCACGCCCTTGATGATAATAATAACTCTGAAGCTTTCAATGAGGGCGGGCGTTTCCGCATACATGCTCCTCGAACTCACCTGGTTGGGGGTGGTATGGCGATACCTCTTATTGCGGCACTGCCACCTTTAGGCCGCGATCAGGTTCAGCCGCTCTTGGAATGTAATGCATGAGATCTGCAAATGGGCGGGCTTTGTTTCGCAGCCTCATTCGGACTTGCATACCTCCCAGCCAATGTCTTCACCGTCGGGCCGCGCATGATGCAACCCCTACATAAGATGTAACGTTCTCTCAGCAAGTTTACATCATCATGCCCTCAAGGAAAACTGGAACCACTATAGCCGGGCGATTTAATGAGGGCGGAAAATGCAGTGAAACCAAAACGAGGCGTTGCAGTATCAGTATTTACGGAAATAGATCATGGATTGTGGCGAAAGTAAGGATTTTCCCGAGTCAGGCTGAGGGCTTGGCATGATACATAGTGGTACTGCAATATATAAAGGCTATCCTTGTTTTTTAACGGAATTCTATATATTATTAGAAAGATTGATTCAAGTCAGAGATAAATTACATCAATTAAGGCCATGACTGTGACGACAATTCAATCAGCTTCCCAGCCATTGGCTCAGTCAATCCCATGGCAAACACATTCAACCCAAGAGGTAGAACAAACAACGCAAGATCGACGAGACTTTGCTGTCTCCTCGTTTCAATCTAGCCAATTTTCAATCAATTCTGATGGCACGGTCTCCCCCTCGTTTCCATCGCAGGTGGCTGTTTCTCAGGTTTCAGATGAATGTACCTATTCGTCGCGAATATATAGGAAAGCTCAACACGGCTCATGGACAATGATAACGAGCTGCGACGCGACTATTGCACCACTGACAGTCATTGCAATCCTCATAAACATTTGGAAACTGAATGGCAGAGTCGTTCGAGACGTGCCGTTAGATATATGGCGCAATATTATTACAAGTGTTCGTGTTCCAGCTCATTTCCTTATTGTACCTAGAACCTACCGGCTATCAATAATATATAGTCCCCGAGATACCTTTTGACCCAGCTTCTAGAGATGAAGTCTCCTAGACTAGTGATATGATCTATTGCTTTATTTGGAGGAAACCCCTTCCTTGTATCAAACAACACATGCTCAAACTACCTGCCCTGTACTTAGGTCCAGGCCCGTCGTCATAAGAGGCTAATACGGGTTGAATCTATTATTTGTGTTGATAATAATTTGGAAATCAATAAGCACGCAATGAACGTTGATTCTCAGAGTTGCAGCGAGCCCTAACCACGGAAACTGCACTAGACCAAACCGAGCATCTTGCATATGGTCATCATTACCTGCGCTGCCTCTTGCCATGCATGTTTGTTTATTTCATCTTCTTGCCCCTCCACAACCTCCTCCTCAACCCCACCTCACATATCAGTCCAACTTGATCACTTCAACTTGAGCAGGCAGTCACAATGGCCTACGATCGTGACCTTATCGTGAAATGCATCACGCGACATTATGAGCTGCTCGTCGAAATGGGAAGCTTCGAATCGAGCATGGTTCAATATCCACTGCCCGAAGGATGGGAAGACGAGATACTCATCGTCGACATTCTCCGCCACTACGAGCGGTCTGACAAGGTCATTGACCTGTTGCGCCATCTGCCCTACGTCAAGCCATCAGGCGGGCCGGATACTCGCTACGTCCACTTGGACACTCGGTCTCTTTCGTATCTCCGCGGCCAGAACGCGTTTTCCGCGACGACACCAGGACCAACAGGATGTATGGGCCTCATGGGCCTCATGCCCGACGACTATGAGTCTCCACCAAGCCTGATCTCCTTGTCGTGCCTGGACGGAACGGGCGGGACCATGTGGCTCCTCGACACCGAGTCGGGACTCTTCTATCCTGAAGGAGAAGCAGGAGAGAGAGAGAGACCGGGCTATCTGGTCACGGCGTGCGAGGACCAGGATCAGGACCAGGACCAGCCACGGATCCTCAACTCCAGACCGCACGACCTGCAAAAGTACTTTGACTTTTTGCACGATGAGTATAGGCGACTCGACTTCTTGCCGGCGCGGCTGAGCTGGGGTTGGCAGATTGTTTTTCGCATGTGGCCCGACGGGCATACATGGCAGCGGCTGTATCGTGAGCACGGCTGGCCAGACTCGTTCAGGAGGCAAGAGTTTATCGAGGCGGCGGAGAAGCAGCCGCCGTCTGAAGGGCAGAACCAAGAGCCATAGATATAGGTAGCTCAGCAGTCAGAGGGTTGGGTGGGGAGGGGATTCAAGACCGTCATGGAAGAAAATCACGGGGAGATAGACATGGACTCGTTAATTGAACACGTACGTCCCTTGGTCTGGAATGCAGAGCAGATTGAAGTCTTAATTATACGAATAAATAAATATACCTCCTCAAATTGTCAAATAATACGGTACACCCATGCAAACCCATCCCAACAAACAGCGAATGAGTGAGTGGCTCACTTTCAATTCCATGTGGCAGTACTGCAGTCCTGTTCATCTGCAAGCTCCTCTTCGTAATCGTAAAAGGCAGCATCAACGGCATACCTGGCCATGGTCTCGACGGCACGGCGTACCCGCGTAATGGACGTGTACAGGGGGCTCTCGACCGCAGCCACAGCTTCAGGCTCGGTGGTCAGGGCAGGACTGTCGGCCTTGGACGTCTCCGTGGCCGTGGCCGTGGTCGTCGCCACAGTGGTTGGGCCAGCCTCGGCCGTCTTGGGAGTCGTACCGGGAATGTCGCCGCGTTCATCGACGACGGGCAGGGAAGACAAGCCGAGAACCTCCATCTCGCGCCTGCAGTCGTCGGCCTCGCACCGCAGCAGGCCGTAATTCTCTAGCAGCTCCTCATCGCTGAGGGGGCGTGACGAATTACCCTGGTCCACGGTGTAGCCACTGTCTCGCTTCTGCCAGCCCGGCCTGTTCGGCTTGCCCTGGGTGACGGCCGGGATCGGCTCGACGCTGTAGTCGTCTACAATGGCCTTGAGATTGGCGTTGCCTGGTCGGTCGTACCACGGGTCATCGTTCAACAGTGCAAAGCCCGGGTCGTTGCGCCCCAGCACCTTTGGCCAGCATGGGTTCTCCTCGAGGCCGTCGTCGAGCAGAACGTCGGGCATGTTGTCAAACTTGAGCGAAAAGACTTGCAGAGTCACCTGCCTGGTCCTCTCGTAGACCTCGGTGACCTTGTTGCAGCCCTGGACGTCGGGCAGGCGCCTCAAGGGGCCGACTGTGCCGGTCTGGATATAGCTGGAGCAGAAGCCGCTAAACAGACTGCCAGCGCCCATGTTGGTGCCACCAGGGCTGAAGCGGATGAAGACGTTTAGGTCGCGGGCCTGCCAGATGACGGCCGGGGGGTACTCGTCACGCTGGCAGGCCCGCGAACCGGTGGCCGTAGCCGAGTCATTGACAATGCGCGGGACTCTGCAAACATGGCCGCTAACACCGCCAACATTGCCTTTGCTCTGGGCGAGAAGGGTGCTGACATGATAGCCAGAGAGATCAGGTGCCAATAGTAGAGGTTATCGAAGACCATTCTGGCCTCATCCACGGAAGTGAAGCATGAATTATGGATGAAATGTATGGGTCATTATCCCTACTGGCCTCCGCTTCTTGACTGGCCATGCGCCCGTGACGGTACCTATGCGGACCTCGGAAACCCAGGAGTTGTCAACGCAAGGCGTCCATGGATGAAGAGCCTTCTAGTGGCTCGACCCTCGCTTCGGCGACATGCCACTGAAAGCAATGGCGGTGGGAGCTCTTCGAGTCGGAATTAAGTTTGTGCTGCCCAAGACTAAAGGCATATCTAGTTCTTAATTAGTTTTGCCTCCGACCGGTCATTTCCAGGTAGGATTCCGCCCTAACCATAATCTCTTCCGAGAATATCATTGTCGACTTTGTAAAAGACCTTTCATTGCAGTGTTTCCACCGAAGCCTTTTTATAGGTGTCAACCAAGTCCCAGTAGACTATTACTCCAATGTAAATTTTACACGTTGCACACGTAGCTATTCGATGATTAGCCGGGTACAAGGTCGAATACGAGGTTTCCTGCATTTTATCTATTCTTGCCTGCCGGTATGCCTCTTCGCCTCAATGTGGTTGCGCCACCAGAGATGTAGTGTACTACTCCACCGATGCATCAGCTCTACCCCGCTCCCTCTTCGGTTTGGTGGGAGGCGTACACATTGATGCATCGTCAGCAGCACATGTCTGATCTGCAAATTCTTTGACCACTTAGCTGCCTGCCTACCCGCACTTCATATTAAGTAGGTTTTATCCACTCCGAGACACAGCACCTCTACTCGTTATTACCGTTTCACATGCAAGGCGATCACTCGTACAACAACGACAAGTCACATGTGTGACGCTCAGATGGTTGGTTTAACTGCTGAAAGAATTATGCTGAGGGGGTTGATCGATGCAGAACTAACAAGCAAAAATCCCAAGTCAGAAGTATAAATAACCCCCTCCACCCCCCCAGAAACATAGTCAAATCGACAACTCTTTACTTAAGTTAAAACAGAAACATCTCATACCTTTCATCCCATCAATCTACAATCAGCGTTCAATCCAAGATGGCGACTATTGTCCCAGTCGCGTACCGACAACGCCAATTCCAGCGCGTCGGCGAATGGCTCCCCAAGAAACCACAGATCTTGATTGACTGGGTTCGCAAGGTTGTCGAGGAAGTCGATCGAAAGAAGCAACTTCGTAGGGCGCCCGAAGCTGAGGCATGGCCTGAACCTGTCACGGCATTCAAGAAGCTTATTGAGAGTACTGCTGAGCTTCGCATGTTGGCTTCTTCTATGTTCGACGAAGTCCCCGACAAAGATCCTTACCGACAGGATCCCGTAGGAAACAAGCAAATTAGAAGCTATACGCACATGCTCGAGACTTTTGCCTATATCATCAATGAAAACATTGCCCCCAACTGGAGCATGACGGAGTATGGTGTTGGCTTGATTGGATTCCCTTTCAATGCAATTTTGGACTGGCCTATGGCAACCCAGAGTGGTTATGCATTCTTCCTCAAGACGGAGGTTAATGAGGGCATGAAGAAGATTCTCGACCTCTGGAGGGATGATGTACTCATGACAGAGAAATCCCAATACGTCATCACAACCGGCGAGAAAGGATGGCTTAGCACCGAGGCCTTGCGAACCATCGAATCGGACACGAATGCTGACGACGAAACACATACTTTCCAACAACTGTTCAAATGTGACCCAGAAAAAGATCCTGACCATTGGGGCTTTAAATCATGGGACTCCTTTTTTATCCGAGAATTCAACAATATTGATACTCTCCGGCCAGTTGCTTTTCCGGAAGAACCAAGATGGATCGCAAGCTCATGCGAATCCAAGCCATTCAGCCTACAGACGAATGTCAAGGAATACGACAACTTCTGGCTCAAGGGCCAGGCGTACTCGGTGGCTGAGATGCTGGATCACAGTACAGATGCAGACCTTTTCATCGGCGGAACGGTCTATCAAGCCTTCTTGAGCGCGACGTCTTACCATCGTTGGAACTCTCCCGTGGACGGTGAGGTACTTTCCACCAAGATTGTGAACGGAACTTACTTCTCTGAGCCTACAATCACTGGCTTTACGAACCCTGAGGGTCCTGACCCAGCTGCTCCTGACCGCGCCCAGGGTTATATTACCCATACTGCAACTCGAGCAATCTTTATGATCCAGGGACCTCCCTCTGTCGGCATCGTCGGTGTCATGTACGTCGGGATGGCTGATGTATCGACTTGTGAGATTTCCAAGAAGTTCCAAGGCAGCTTCCCCCGAAGTGTCACAAAGGGAGAAGAGCTCGGAATGTTCCACCACGGCGGCTCGACCTATTGCCTCCTCTTCCAAAAGGGTGTTAAGCTTGCATGGGTTACTGGTGCATCTCCTAGTAGTGCTCAGAAGAATGTTCAAGTTCGCAGTCCACTGGCCTACGTGTACAATAGTGACCTGGCGGAGGCTAAGCCGGGAAAGAATCCAGTCGGGACGGGGGCTAGTAAGGGGGCTAGTAAGTGTGAGACTCCGTTAACGAGTCAAGGTCGATCTGGAGGCATCCTTGAACAGGCAATCGATCTGAAGAAATCCTTAAGCAGGCAATTAATCTAAAGGCATCCTTAAATAGGCAATCGATTAAGGCGATTACTAGCTAGGTTTAAGGAGTGTAATATAGAATTTATTCCGAATGTCACAATATGACCATGTATTAGTAATATATCGAGTTAAAAGCTTAATTTAATATCTACCTATAGATACCTTGGAGGCCTATCTACCTATCTATAAGCTCCTGCCCTAAAGCGAATGTGTATATAACCCTATAGGGTAAGCGATAATAATAGTAAGAAGATATATTATATATTAACTACCCCCGTTCTAGTAGAGTAGGAAAATTATATAATATAAGGTAGATTAAGATTAAAAAAAAATATTTTAAGAGAATAAAGCCCCTTACAGTTATGGGAAACGTCGGCTAGTAGATGACAATTAATTTTATATAGGGGAAAAAGGGATCTACTTAAAGTTAAGGGGTAGGCGATAATTAAATCTTTAGTAGCCGATAATTAGCTAGAAAAATAGAAAGGCATTTTTCTAGATTTTTTATATTTTTTTATAAGTTATTTAGGAATATAAGATTAATAATAGTATTTTTTTAGATTTATTTTAGAATTATTCTAGGTTTCTATTAATTAAATAAAATAATAATAATAGATTTTATGGGGTTAGTCTATATAGAAGAGGCTAACTACTTTAGGATTAGAAGGTATATACTTCCTAGGGTATTTCCTAATTAAG
>PXOD01000406.1:0-102394 GCA_003012165.1 Paramyrothecium roridum
CTGAATATCAATGCGCAGTTATCTGTTTCCCAGGTTTGTACTCCCTTGTCATGGATTGTCCGATCAGATTCGAACGTGAAGCCCGTTTCGCGGGAGCCCTGTGTAACCCTGAAGGTGCCCCCCCCCCCCCCCCCCCGAACTCAGCGGTAACTCTGGCCCTCTCCGGCCACGATAGCGGCAAGTTTCAGAACAACTCCTCTGATTCAGACATACCAAACGGATTGGCTTGGCCTTGAACAGGCGTTCCGACACCACAATCGGTCTAATAAGCCGAACTCCGAGCCGATAGGCCAACTTCAACCACGCTCGTTTCGACAGTGGAAGGTTCTTATGTAGCCATAGCAAACAGAATAGGACACATAAACAATCAGCATGATTTGGGTATCTAAGCATCTCAAATACAATTCGGCAAAAAATGCGCTCAAAAGCCTCCAGTCCACGAGGGAATCGTCGTGTCCTCCGTCCCCAGGTTCGATATGCTGTCGCTAATCTCCATGATGCCGTGCATGTCCCACGACAGAAAGTTCTGCAGGTCCTCGAGCTCCAGCGTGTCGCACATGGACTGCGGCAGCGACGCGCCCGCCACCGCCGGCTTGGGGAGCGGGTTCAGGGACACGGGCCGCTCGTGCTGCAGGCCCGACGCGCCCCGTGAGCCGCCGTTGGCGCCGGCTAGGATGCTCGGGGTGCCGTCCCCGCTGCCGTTGCCGTTTGTGACGCTGTTGGCGCCGTCCTGGCTCAGCCCGACAAGCTGGTGCGCCGCGCTGGTGTGATCCCAGGTGCTGTTGGCATTTGGATTCGCCGTGCTCCATTCCGCGCCGTTGATGCTGGCTGGACCTTGACTCCCATGCAGGCGCTCGCTAGTGGCCGTACGACCGAGCCGGTGCAGCGAGATGGGGGGCAGCACAAACTCAGGGGTATGGTTGTTAGTGGGAGTCTCTGGTGGAATGCTTGAACTATGATAAGTTAGTCTGGAACTGATATCTCGTCGAATTGGACAACTCACAGGTCGTCTCGCAGCCCCGCCGAATCGGCCGGAGAGTTGTTGAATCGCTCAGCTGTCTTGCGGATCTTGGCTAACCAACCTTCCAGAGTATTCGACTATCAACCGGTCAGCTAAGATGCTACAGGGTCAACTTTTAGACCTTACCAGTGAATCCGCAATGGGGTAGAGCGGCGACATTTCCCTCAAGAGAGAATTGTTGCTCTCAACTGCCTTCACCGCCTCTTTCATCTTCGCTTGAGCATCCGTCCTATTCGGGTCGAGCAAGCGAGCGACGTAATACAGCATGACTCTGCTGCTGTCGTAGATGAAGAAGGGCAAAAGACCATCCGAGAGCAGCCGCGATCCATGTTGGGCAGCCTCAGCCAGGATGCTAGCGATCTTTTGCGCGTGATGGTAGCACTCAGCTTGCAACGATTGCAAGAACTCGCTGTGTTCCAAGGGGAATGTGAATGACTTCCTCAATTTGAAAAGGTCCGGCATGGAGACTTTATATAGCTCCAAATAGCTGTAGTGATAGGTGCAGTGGATGACCACGAGAGCACCAAGTTGGTTTGAGTCTAGGCGGGCGTAGATGGTATCAGCCGAGTATTCCACAAAGTCGGGAAGCTCCCGTCGCCACATTCTCAAATCAGCATCTAGCGCGGCAAAATCCGACTCCGGCGACCAGGGCGGTGCGCTGCCAGTTGTCCGACTGAGGTACCTGTTTTTTTGTTAGCTAGGGCGAGGCCTCAAGATGATAAGGCAACTCACCGAACGACCTTTTTCCAGAGCGTCACGATACGGATGTAGTAAGCCATAATGCCCATGTTCGACGCTGGCCTACGAGGAACAATGGCAGGAGGCAGAAACTGCAGGACGTGGCCAACGCCCAGGGTCTCGGTAACGGATGCAATCCTCAGACCAAAGTTTCTCTCGTTGCAAGGCAGCTGGATCTTGATGTCATTCTCCCGTAGGAGGCTCAACTGATCAATACCACTGCTAGTCCAGGCATCGAGAGCGTAGCAAGCCCACATGAGGCGCCGCCGACTTTCCCGAGACACAATGGATGGCGCGGTCCCATCCGACTCGGTGCACATGATATCCGCAGAATATTCAGTATTAATTTTCAGAGCATGTGCCATGCGAACGGTGAGTCCGCTCAACATCAGAGCTTGATTGTACTCGCCGGCCCTGAAGTGGAAGTCTTGAAGGAGTACAGTTGTCTTTGGAAAGTCAGTATACAGAATCTCTGTAGCAAGTAATGAATACGCACCATAAGTCGTTGCACCGAGATTCTACCAAAATTACTTAGAATAAGATACTGTGCTTTTTTGGCCCACTGGTTGCCGACAGCTCGCAGGAACGGCGATGAAGGAATTTCATCGAGCTGACTGAGAGCATAGAACCTGAGAAAACACGTAAGCAATGGTGATGCTACTAAGCGCGTTGATGTGAACAAAACACGTACTTTGCCCCTTGAGCACACATAATGTACAACAGGGCGGATTCATCGTCAGACGTGAGACCTTTGTCCAGCTGCCGCATGAACGAAGGTTTATGCACGAAAGCGAAGCAGCGGATGGGGTGGATGTTGATGAAGTACTGCTCGACGAGGCGACGCAGGTGGCGTGGAGATGGAAGGTCAGGGGAGAGCAACCTGGAAACAGGATCAGGTCACGCTCGGCTACTCATGAACCGACTTCTTGAACTCACCATGCTAGGGGATCGGAGGGCGAGATTTCATAGACGGGGTTGGAAAGCCTGGGCGGTTGCAGATGGCTCACCGACGTACCGGGCTCCGACGGCGTCGGTGGAGCTCGGTCGGGAGCAACTTCGGCGGGCAGCCGGCGATTGGCCCGGGAAGTCGGTGAGACGGAGGAGTCGTCCTCATCCTTGGCAGTGATGACGGACTCGTCAACCGAGTAGCTGCGGCCGGCGGCGGCAGCGGCCAGCTCAGGGTCGACGTCGGAGCCGGCACGCGACGCCTGGTCGAGGGACCGGGCCCATCGCGGGGCGGAGCCTCCGTCGTAGACGCAGTCGACCCTCTTGGCGGTGCAGCGCGAGCACTTGGGGCGGTCGCCGTTGCACTTGGTCTTGGAGAGGCGGCAGCTCGTGCAGGAGCGGTAGGTGCGGATCTTCCTCAGCGTGGCCAGCGACGGGCGGCGGCCGGCGGCGGACGAGGCGCCGTCGTCGCCGACGCAGTCGAGCTGGAGACGCTCACAGTTGCGGCAGCCATTGGGGCGTCCGTCGCATTTGACCTACAAGCGTGCGAGGTGAGCCTTTCTTCTTTATACGGTTTGTCTTTTTTTTTTTGAGAAGACAAAGAGCGAAGCGGGAAATGGAGGGAAAACTGCACTTTTCTGGCACGACAGACCCGACAACCCATGGCGGTCGACTAGCACCATGGTCCGGGGGTGAGCCGCCTTTACTGATTTCGCAAGCAGGAAAAAAAAAAAAGTAAACGTCTTCTCGTGTTGGCTCTTCCTTGTGACGACAGAGCAGAAAGGTGTTTTGTGAAAAGAGCAAGGGCCCCGTCTGGCACAAGACAAAAGAGAACCGGCCCCCCCGAGGCAAGGCATAGGTTGAGAGAGCAAGTTGAGATGGTGGGAGCAGCGAGAGATATTGCGCGACCAGCCGAGCTGGCAGGGAAAAGCCCCAAAAGGGAACTGAGCTGTATCTGCCAGCGGGCGTGAGGCCGAGGGCCCGGGTCGCCGCGGTCTCCAACGTTAAAACCTTGGGTTACTTGGGGTTAGTGGTTAGTGGTTGAGTGGCCCCCAAGGCCCCCCTGCTCCACTGTAAGGGCAGCCGTGGAGTGTGGAGTGGAGCCGGGGCGGTGACGTGCTCGGGCTGGCGCAAGGCGTTTGTCTCTCTTGCGTGATCGGCATGCCACCCTCATTGGCGAGTTCCGTCGCATCGCCCAGCTTTGCAAATGAAACACGGAAATGACGGTGACCTGTTTTTTTTAAGCCTCGCTCGCTGCCTTGTCGCTCTTGTCTCTGTCCTTCTGATAAGCTTTGGGTGGGGGCGCACACACATCTCTCCACGGAAGGATCGGAATCAGTTCAGATGTTCTGGACCGCACTCCCGGCGATCAACACTACATCTGTTTTGTTCCGAAGAGATATCGGGCGATGGTTTCTTCTCGGGTGATTATAAATACTATTGAGTATCCTCGTCATGCCTACCTGCCTACGTCCTTCCCCCTGATTGACGGTGACATGTCGGGTTGAAAGACCTCGATCGTTGAATTATCGTCTGTGCCTCCAGGGTTCAGATACTGTTATCTGGTGAAATGTTTGAGTCCATGCACAAATGCGGAGATCAAGCCTCCACAGCAAGCTTACTGTGGCTCAACCGCTCCTTACGCCACAACCTAATTCAACAAGAACGTCAACTACCTTACCTTACCTTACCAAGCTTACCTGCATCAAACACCAATCTTTCGGTAATTTTAGTCTTCCACTTTTCCAATGCTAGTCTACAAGTTCAAACGAGGAAGAAAGAAATACGAAAGAAAAAGAAGAAAATAAGAAAAAAAAAAGAAATCCAAACTGAGGGCAGACAAGCTTCCTTACGACAAAGCTTCGGACACAAATGGTTGTTATATTCAATTATGCTCAATCAGCGACCCTGTAATTAACAACTCCGAAGGCCATGCAAAGATGAAATAACCATATTACATTCATGTAGGTGTAGTGCATCCTTGGGTACCTTCATTCTCCCCTCTAGTGACTCATGTTTGAGGTGATCTAGATCATTAGGTGATAAAAAAGGCGCCAGTGGAAGACGTCCAAGAGGACAAAGGTTTTACTTAAGCCTTGTTTAAGTTTATTAGAACCTAACAGTGATTTACTTATAAAGAAGAGGCAATTCTGGGCGGTCATGTATCATAGGGTAACCAGAGAGTATAGTATTGGATGTCATACATATCAATGTTGGTTGTTGCAGGCGTCGGGCGCGGTTGGACGAGCAGAGTCAAGTGGCCTGTCGAAGGGTGAGCAATAGTTCATCTGCGAATCACCTCACCGAGAGTGGTCCCGTCTTCGGGTCGTTGATGTATTCTCTCGCGGATACAAGTCATTCTTGTGATCGCGTGCGGAAAACACTTGAAGGGATCCCTCTGAGGGCGGGCAGTTTCTAGACACACTGGAGTCCAGGTTTATGTTTCTCACGTCAACTTGTGATTGGGTAAATGGATGAGTTGAGCTGAACAACAGGCAAGGCGGCATACCGTATGAGGGTGGCCTCGCTCTCCAGCTTCATTTCCAACCGTCGCCTCCAAGGATCCAATGATCTGGTTGATCGATCTCCCCGCCCTCCAAAATCAATTCCCACTCATGAACTTCTGAAAGACTTCGATTACTTCTGTTTTGACCATGCTCAACTTTCATTCAATGAGGACCTTTCCAGGCACACAATGCTCGAAACGAGTTGAGGTGTCCTTCTGTTTAGGGTAAACCATCGGTCGCCAGGTTTCCAGCATCGTTCGCACCTATAGTATAAGATTTTCCGCCGGAACACCACTTTAGCTTCCCCAGCTCATGCTGCCCGCGTCCCATGTCCCGGTGCTGTCGAAGGAGTCCCTCCACAGAATTCCCTTCGTCTGTAGTGCACCACTGACCGAATCATTAGTGCTCAGACATAGTTAGGCAGGTAAACAGAATACGAGAAAAGGCTTGGTGTGTGTGCTGTTGGCATGCATGATGATAGTGAACAATTCCAACCGATTACAGGAATGAGACACACAAGTTAACATAGTAAAACTCCTTTAAATATGCTCAGCTACGGTATATCGTAGACTGCTTCATCTGGCGCCGGTCCCTTCGGACGCTTATTTTTATAGATATTTACAAAGCGTAAGACGTTCAAGCCTTACCCTACTCCTCCATCTCTTCGTCTTCCTGGGCCGCCGCCTCAGCCTCCTTTCTCGCCTTGAAGGACCCAGCCCATTCCTGTGCCTTGGCCATCACCTTGTCCTTGCCCTTGGGGTCCAGCTTCTCCTCCCAAGCCGCCCACCGTCGGAACCACTTCTCCGCCTGCTGCGGCTTCAAGCCCTTGACCCTCGTCCTGCGCTCAAACACGTCCCTCACAGCTGTGGGGTCCGCGTTCGCCATGCCAGTCTCCAGGTCCAAGAGTTGGTTCCAGAGGTCGCCCTTCTTCGGCCAGGCGGCGAGGAGACCCTCGAACATGGTGCGGCCACGTTCCGGCTCGCCATTCGGTGAGCGGAACTCGAGGGCCGCGAAGCGGCTGACGATGTTCTGGCTGTGCTGCTTCTCAAGCTGCTGGGTAGCCCGCGGCAGCAGAGCTCGAGCCTTTGCTGGGTCGTTCCTGGTAACGTGCAGATAGTGTGCGTAGTTGTTCCAGACACTAGGCGCCCTGGCGCCGAACTTCTTCACCATGACTTCAAAGAGATCGTCGGCTCGCTGTGCTGATGTTAGTGATGGTTTGGGGGAAGGAAATGAGCCAAATAAACTTACCCGAAGCTTTTCGGACTGAATGTAGATGCTGGCGAGCCTCTCGTGAATCTCCTGCTCGTCATTGTACTGGCAAGCACGCTTGAACACCTCGTCCACCGTCTCCTTGGTGCCATAGGCGACTTCCAAGTTGAGGTAGGCGACCCAAACGTTCAGTTTCTCGGTCTCCTCCCTAATGTTGATCGACTTGATGGCACGCTCAGCAACCTCTCGCGCCTTGGACAGATCGCTGACTTGCATCTGGAAGGCCATGTAAGCGATCCAGAGCTCGGACGAGTCGGGCTGACCAAGGAGCAACCTCTCATAATCGCTCGAGGTTTGTGGGCCGTTGACATCCAACTCTGCAGTCTTGTCAACATGAGTCTCGCCCTTCTTTCGCTTCTTCTTCTTCTCCTTATCGCCCTTAGCTCCATCATCTGACTCCGGCCCAGAATCACCAAAGGGATCAGCTGACCAATCTGCCTTCTTTCCTGCGCTGAGGCCCTTGGTCTTCGTCTGAGGCTGGTCTTCCATCTCCACGTCATCGTCCTCATCCTCGTCCTCGTTATTATCTTCATCCTCCTCACTATCGCCAGAGATTTCAACATTATCGGTTCCAAGGATATCAATAGAAACGCCGTCATCCATGTCAATATCTTCTGCGTCAATGTCACTGTCCTCCTCGGCGTCATCGAGGGCGGCACCAGCATCAGAGTCGCTGTCGCTATCTTCCTCGTCAATCAGTGAAGGTTTCAGGCTGAAGCTGATCCTCTTCTTCTTGGCATCAACCTCAAGCACAAGTGCCTTGACCATATCGCCTTCCTGATAGAGCTTGGTAGCATCTGGGACAGGCTTCTCAGCCATCTGGCTGCGATGGCAAAGACCGCTAACGTTGGCTGAGTTATCCAGGACAATGAATGCACCAAACTCCTCAACCTTTCGGACCTTGCCCGTAACAATTTGGCCCTCCTTGATGTCGTTGATGGCGAGAAGAGGCTTGTAGTCCTCATCCACCACGGAAGACTTGAGGCTGAGTTCGACGTGCTTAGTAGCAGCGTCAACGGCAATGACGCGGCCCTTGACAAGTTGGTCGATCTGGAACTGGTCCTTCCATTCCTTCAAGAACCTATCAGACAAGTTGGCGATCTTTACAAGTGCCGTCACCTGGCCACCCAAGAGCACGAACAGACCCTTGTCACTGACATTCTTGACAAAACCACGGACGATGTCACCTTGCGAAACCTGAGTAATGTCGGTAATTTCTTTGTCGACGACGGGAAGCGTAGAACTCATGATTCGGGATGGGCGGGTGGAAAGACGAAGTCGTTTGTTGCTCACATCAAGCTCGACAACGGAGACGCGAACAATGTCGTTCTTCTTATGGTTGAGGGTGTTGACATCGTCGTAGTTGTCGACCATATCGGGCAGATGGACTGGCCCAGAGACGGACTCGCTAAGCTTGATAAGGACCTGGCGCTCGTTGACCTTGGTGATCTTGCCAGGAAGAACCATATTCTTCTTAAGCGAACTCCAAGTAACAGCGTCAGCCGTGCCTGAGCGGGCGGAGAGGTCGAGACGGTTATTCTTGACGTCCACAGCCGTCACCCGGACCTTGAGGGCCGATCCGATGGGGAAGTTTGCTTCTAGATCGCTGAGTTGTGACAGATCATCCGAGGCCTCCATGGCGGAAATGCGACCTCGGACTGACGGGGACAGGTTGACCCACAGGAATTGGGGGCTGACGTTGTTGACAAACGCAAGGTGGGTTTCTCCAACCTGAAGCTTATCAAGGGAAAGGGGTTCTAGGGTTTCAGTCTTGAAATCCGAAGGCTTTGCCGTCAACTCCAGGACGGAGTGTGCAGACCTGTGAGAAATAGGCAGGAAGCGATGGTCCTTGGCGTCGTGAACACCCATCACCCTGACCCTGACAATTTGCTTCTTGGTGAACTTGTCGAGTGGATCGGAGGGATCGCTAATCTCATCCCAGCTGTCGTAAATTTGAGAAACGTCAATGCGGCCTTGGGTTTCGGTGTCAACAATCTGGACGTTGAGTTGTGTCTCCTTGACCGAAGTGACCTTCGCCCGAGCCACACTGCCAAGAACAAGATTATCAGTTGGGGCAGGCTTTTCACTCTTGGATGGCTTTGCAGCATCTTCATCCGCTGATGCCGGGGCCACCATAATGCGTCGCATGTCCGGAATGAGAGAGACGACTCTGACCTCAATCGACTGATACTTGTGCATGCCGAAGTCGGTCAAGGACTGAACATCTGCTGGCAAGCGGGACTTGGGGAGAAGGGCATGCACGTTGCCAGCGAACTGAACAAAAACTGCTGTCTGCGTAATATTTCGGACAAATCCGGGAACCACGGCACCTTCCTTGGCGTCCTCAAACTTGGTGAGGAGCTTTCCTTCTTTGGAGGCTTCAACGAGGCTAGGCTTTTGAGTCAGGATGATCGCTCGTCGCTTTTCATCCTTGTCAATTACCATGAGAGATGACAAAGTTTGCCCAACAGAGATGCGCTTCAAGGCATATTCATTCTTCGAGGTCGATTTATCAGTCAGGTGTCCGACAGATAGGATGGCGCGCAGCTGGTTATCCGCCAGCTCAATGAAGACTTGGTCATCGGTCTTCTGAGAAACCTTGCCCGAGACCAGTTCGCCAACCTTTAGGTTCTTCAACGCGTTCTGCTTGTCCAAACCAAAAGCTGTAGGATCCTTGCAGGAGACGACCAAACGTCTTTGCTCAGAATCAACATCCAGCACGTGCATGCTGACCACCTGTCCAACGCGGAAATGCTCTGAGGCGTCTCGGATATATGCCTCGCTCATCTCGGAGATGGGCAGGAAACCCCTGAGGGAGCCGTAGAATTGGATGTGAGCGCCGTTGGACTGAAGCTTCATGATGGTTCCAAGAACTTGCATGCCAACGCTGACTTCATCATAGCTCTTGATGACTGGGAGCTCCGAGTTGACAAGCGTCTTTTTGAGGGTGAGTCGTATTCTCTTCCTGGACAGATTGAGAGACAGAACGCGAGCCTTCAGCTTCAGGCCTTCCCTAAACTTCTTCTCCGGGTGTTGTAATTTAACGTCCGACAGGTGGCGCTCCTGGACAAATCCACTGATTCCCTCCGCAATCTTCATAATAAGGCCCGCAACGCCCTCTTCATTGATGACCACCTTTTCAACCTCGCAGTTCAAGACAGCGCCAACGGGAACATCTTCAATGCGAATGAATGGCTGCTCGAGAACGCTCTTCTGGAGCGAGATTTGGAACATTCCATCCACTTCGTTGTAACCGATAACTCGGCCTTTGTGAGTGGAACCGGCTTTGTATGGACCGCTAGACTCGTAGAGAGCATCGACCTTACCATCCTTGACTCGCGAGATGTGAACGAAACCAGACAACCCGGGGATACCAAGGTCGACGAACAAACCAATCTCCGCCTCTACGTGCCGAACGGTGCACTCCTCGACCATGGACGAGATGGGCAGAACATCAGTCGGCAGCTTCTTGTTGTTTGCTTTAGTGGGCTGCTTGCGCGTGAGCGCCGTGACATGGGGTAGCAATGACACACCCAACTTGGGTTCCTTTGCTGTTGGAAAATTGCAGATGACCCTGGCCTTGACCCTGGATCCGATCTTGTAAGTTGACGCAAGATCGACGGCGTTTGTTCCGACTCCGGAGTGAATTACATCGGCCGTGGCATCCAAGTGTCCCATGATTTTTCCAGCCAGACCTCGGCGGTCGGTGTTCGTGACGAGGAGGTCCACAGTGGTACCCGGCAGGTACGTGTTGAGAGTTGTCGCATCCGAGGGGACCTCCTTGACATTACCCAGCTTCTTTTGCAAAAGAGAAAGCTGAGCAGTCTTGCCGCCGGACTTTTTGCCGGTGACCTGGCAGAGGAAAACTGCACCAGGTTGAAGGCGCTCTTCGTCGATAGTAGGCTCAATCTCGTTCTTTGGCAGGAAAGCGCGCATGTCCGGAATACCAACATCCATGACGCATCCGCGCTCCTCAACACTAACAACGGAAGCCATGATGGTGCTGTGTGCCACAACGTCGTCGATTCCCAACCCAGAGTTAGCCTCGGCGGGCCGAAGAGAGAGCTCAATTTTTCGCTTTCCCTTCCCAATGACAGTATCGTCCATTGTCGAAACCACGTATACTCGCAAGTATTGACCAGTAACGAAGAGAGACTTGAGGTTAACGTCGTTGTCGTTGGAAGAATCGTTGTCGTCGTCTTCGGCATCCCCTGCATCTGCAGCAGCATCTGCCTCCAGGCGTTTAGTCAATTGCTCGGAGACTGCAACAATCGAGACGTGCCCGACAAGATTGTTCGGCAAGGCCACCTCGAGGTCCAAATTGTTGACGCGGGTAACCTGTCCGAGTACTAGTGATCCCTTGACCAATCTCTGCACCGTGTCAGCTTGAAGCTACATGAGTTGGGTCCCATAGTAACAAACCTTGAAACTGAGACTCTCGACCTTGACAGAGTCCTCCTCCTTTTCGCGCTTGCTGCCCTTCTTTTCCGTCTTCAAGTTGGTCTGTCGCTTCTTCTTCTTTTGCGTCTTGGTGGCGGTAGTGAACTCTTCGTCTCGCGCAGCATCCGCCTTCGCTTCCAGGTTGATTTGCTTCTGCTCCAGGGGAGTGAGAACGCTTCCACCACCTCGAGGGAACAGGGGCTCCTCTTCTTTCAGCATCGACACCACGGATTCCTTTGGACGAGTGTCGGTCGAGCTGGCGGGCTTGTCGCTCGCCTTGCCAGGCGATTTGGCCGATTTGGTGGCCTCATCCTTCTTCGCAGGTCGAGCTTCCTTTGCTTTCTTGGCCGATTTGGCGGGAGGATCGCCGCCAGGGGCGTCCTTTCGTTTAAGGGTGCTCATTGTGTGATTGTCTGCGTGGAGCCAGCCGACTCTCGTGCATCCAAAGTAGCAGAGATGCACTATAGCAGCCAGAATTTTTTTTCTTGTTCGGCGGGACACTGATAAGATAAGACTATCGATAATGGGAAGGGACCAGACCCAGACCAGACTAGACAGACCAGAGCCACCCCGACAGTTTGTCCGGATCCGTCACGAGGCTCCACAACGGGTTGCACCACGTTGGATGGAGGGGCGCAGGTCAGGTACAACGTAGGACACGCCTTAGGCGGCCTAGGCATCGGCATTAGCTGCAGTTGGGGAAACAGCGTGGCGCTAGGCTGTGACCTGTTTGGCTCCCGGTTTCTTATGGCATTGACAACAACACCAACACCTGTGACCGCGCTCAGACAACCACCCCGATGGCCTCGCTGGGAACTTCCAAGGCTTCATGATGGCTCCTCGAAAGAGGCCTCGTCCCAACCCTGCGGAAGCAGCAGCCTCGCCCAGCGAGCATGCTGCGGAACCGCTCCGAGACACAACAAACACTACGTCACAGCCGTCGACAGCCTCAACGCCGAATCTACCCACGCCACAAATGCCATCTTTCAAATCGGCCAGCAGTGGGGAGAAAGCCCCAGCCCCAGCCAGCAATGAGAAGCAAGTACGTGGCTGTCTATGCAAAGCACCCATCTTTGGCTTGCACATGGATCTAGACTGACTGGCTCGTGATAGGTTCGTCGGGCGCGGAGTTGGTATGGATCCTGGCCCAAGCCGCCTAAGGCCTCGGCCATAACCTCGGTCGCTCGAGAAAACATTTTTGGTGGCACAGTCAAGACGAATAGGGCACCAGACCTCAGCAAGTTTGAGTCGAAAAAAACCGATGACAACAAGAGCATTCGTGGCTCCTCTGAGGCCATGACAGGGCTCTCTGGAATACCCGAAGACCTTCCTCCTCCTCCTACTCCCGCCGCGGCTCCCCCGAACGAGCCTCCCCAAACTTCCGACAACAACAAGCAAACCGAATTAGTGCCCAGTCCAGAGGTTTCTCAACCAGAACCTACTCTAGTCACTGCTAAATCGGAGGCGCCAACTACCCCTCCGCGGCCATCCACATCGTCGGGATGGCTGGGCTGGTTATCGAAAACGCCCTTCATCGACTCACAGGCTTCCCTATCGGCATCACAACAACCCACGCTAGCTGAGCGACCAAAGGCTTCCGATTCTAAGTCCCATGAACCCCAAGAGCCAGCCCCTTCCCTTCCGCCTCATTCAGCAGCCCCAGTAACGGAAAACGAACCTCCGCAAAACACAACAACCGAGCTACCATCTCCTTCACAAGCGAAAACCCTGCGCCATGCTACCTCAACATCCTCGTGGTTTGGATTCTGGAATTCAAGCAATACACCGCAGCGCCCAGCTCCTGCGTCTGCTCCGGCGAAACCAGGCATAGAGGAAGGCGCCGAGCCGAGCCCTAGCAATGATCAACCCACGACTCCAGCTACGCATGAGCCGGCACCAAAGGCCGGGACAACATGGGCATTCTGGTCTAAGGATTCTCCCAAGGGCAAACTCGCCAAGCAGGAATCAGGAGAAATTGCTGTCATCGGCGAGGGCTCTGAAGCCCACCCCAAACCCATGACTGAGGACGATGTGTCTGGCAGCCCGTCTAAGGATACCAAAACTGAGGCAAAGGACATTCAACCAAGTGGAAAATCTACTTGGAGAAGGAACAACAAGAGAGGTCGGCCTCCATCATTGGATATTGATTCACCAGTGGCATCGCCCTCGAAGGGTAGCACATTGCCATCGACACCTCAGACGCCGACGTCCATTCAAGAACCTGCTAAGCAGCCCGCACCGGCGCTCACAAGAACGGACACTGCCAAGACTGCTGTCGATGTTGCTGCGACTACATCACCGCCCAACTTGTTACTGCCATCTTTCTCGAGCACTTATCAGCTCAAGGAGAACCCTTCCATCATTAAACAGATTACTCAGCTTCTGCTTCGCACGTCACAGCCGCCCGCTAATCATGTCTTCCGCGTCAAGGACCCCCCGAAGATTCGGAAGGCCATTGCTATCGGTGTACACGGCCTCTTTCCTGCAACTTACTTGCGTCCCATGATTGGCCAACCTACAGGCACGTCTCTTCGGTTCGCAAGTCTCTGCGCTGATGCTATCCGGCAGTGGGCCGACGACCACGGCTGCGAAGACTGCGAAATCGAAAAGGTGGCCTTGGAGGGCGAGGGCAAGATCAACGAAAGAGTTGAGAATCTTTGGAAACTCATGCTCAATTGGATAGAGCATTTGCGCAGTGCCGATCTCATCATCATGGCTAGCCACTCACAGGGCGTTCCGGTCAGCATCATGCTTTTGGAGAAACTGATTGACCTTGGGATCATCACCGATGCCAAGATTGGTGTCTGTGCAATGGCAGGCGTGGCGTTGGGCCCATTCCCTGATTACAAGTCAAGCATACTACTCGGCTCAGCGGCCGAGCTGTGGGAATTCGGCAACGCAGAAAGCGCAAACTCTCAGCGGTTTGAGGCGGCTCTGAAGCGTGTGCTTGACTATGGTGCAAGGGTGACCTTCATAGGCAGTATAGATGATCAACTGGTACCAATGGAGGTGAGTTGCAGATGTGACATGAAAATTACATACACTAACAGGTTCTTAGTCTGCCGTTTACTCACCCGCCAACCACCCACACATCTACCGGGCTGCCTTCATAGACGGCCGTGTGCACGCTCCAGATTTTATCGCCCATCTTATAGGCTTCGCCCTGAAACTACGCAACCTCGGTATTTCTGACCACGGCCTGATCCGCGAATTATCACAACCGCTTGCTGGCTCGTTGTACTCCGGCGAGGGCCATTCTCGGCTGTACTTTGATCCTGCAGTCTACAACCTTGCAGTTTCCCATGCACTCGAGACTACCGCGGCGGCGCCGAACACCCCCTTCAACATGGAGAAACGCTCAGCGGCCGGTGCCCCTAATCCTTACGTTTTACCGTGGATCATGCGCGGCCTTCTCGAGGAGGACTTTGTCAAAACGGAACTCAGCAGCGAAACGGAGGAACTGCTGCGCCAGTTCGACGATTGGAAGCCGACAACAAAGGCGCTCAAGGACGTGAAGTACCGACTCGAAGCAGTGCGGTCAAGGCTTTGAGGGTCTTGAGAAATGTTTAGCTGGATTCATCATGGGCTTCTACTCGCATTAGAGGCTCGCCAGGGAGTTAAGAGGACAGGACGAACGTTTAAATAACCACAGGACAGGTTAAAGATATCATCGGCGCAGGACTAGACACGATACAGACGCACATAGCGCGGGTACAAAGCGTTGGAATTGTTTTACATATTTAACAGCGGCGTCAAATAATGTTCTTGTACGCAAGTTGTCTTGTAGAAAGAAGGACTTCAAACTATATTTATGACATTCATGCATTCACAACAGGTTCACTGCGAGTTCACGCCTGTCTTAAGATCATGCTTTCTATTCGTACATATAAGATCTATAGCAATGGCGATGCAGGACTCCTCGCACCCACCAAAGCCTGATGACGCTACCGGGTTCCTGCAAATTAGACTATCCGATCTTATGATATCCGCTGCCCCGGGCGCCGCTGGCCATTGTCGGCTACCCGTACCGTGGGAAGCTGTCCAAATAACCGCCAAATGCCTCCTCTTCCCGCTCAATGCTATGCAGTGTGCTGATGCCTTGTCGTCGTTTTAAATACATATTCCAACTATGCGTATAGTACACAGGCCTCCCTTCTGGCCTGGCTCGGACCCCTCTCCTTTCTTACACGAGCAAACACACTCGAGCGTTTTTTTTTTTTTTTCTTTCCTCTCACTCACGTCCTCCGGCCGAGCTTCCAGCCGTCGATGCGGTCCTGGATCTGGTCCCAGCTCAGGCTGTGGCTCGTGACGCCGTACGCCTGCGCCTCCTGCAGCACGACGGTGGGGGCGCCGCTGCCGCCGCCGGGGTTGCGGACAAGGCCGCCGACGACCATGGAGGCGACGCGGCGCAGGTCCTCGACGGTGAGGGCCTCGATGCGGCGGCACATGTCGCGGACGGGGACCTTGCGGCCGTGGACCTGGACGGAGCGGCCCAGGTCCTCGAGCTCGACCATGCGGCTCTCGAGGTTCATGAGCAGGCTCGAGCGCAGCTGGTTCTTGGCGCGGGCGACCTCGCCGTCGCGCAGGCGCGCGTAGCCTGTGTCAAGCGTCAGTGCGTGTAGCTGCTGGCACATGACGTCGAGCATGCCCGAGGTGTGGCCGGGCAGGCACGATGCAGAGATGCCGAACAGGCCCGAGTCCGTGTACGAGTGGTTGAAGGAGACGCAGCTCTCGACCCAGCCGTGCTGGTTGAGCACGTTGGAGTACAGCCGCGAGTACATGCCCTTGCCGGGTCCGCCGGCGGAGAAGGAGCCGCCGCCGCCGAGGAGCGTCTGCAGCGTCGCGAGCGCGTAGATGTCGTCGGAGCCCACCGGCAGGCCCTCGAAGGCGAGGTGGATGTGCGTGAAGTTGGTGTTGTTCAGGGAGGCGGGCAGCGGCGGCAGGGCGAGGAAGCCGCCGGTGTAGCGGGCCGGTTGGGCGAGGTCGAGCTCGGAGGGGGGGGTGGAGAGGACGGCGGCGTTCTGAGGGGCCGAAGTGGAGATGTTCTTGAAGAAGGGGATCTTGTTGAGCAGCTTGGAAGGGTTCTGGGGGGGCGTGGACGGCGAGGACTGCGATGAGCTGCTGAGTTCTGAGTCGGACAGCTCGCCCTCGCTGGTTTCCGAGCCCGTCCTGGACAGGGCAGGCTTGCGCTCCATGTCGCCAAAGTACTGCTGCGCCAGCTTGACAGCCTCGGCGTGCTCCACGCCCGCAAAGGCCAGGACGATGCGCTCCGGCCGGTAGAATAGGTCCCGGTACGTCATGACGGTGCTCCTGTCGATGGAGCCCAGCCTGTCCTCCGGGCACAGCAGGGGGTTGCCCAGCGTGTTGTCCTTGAAGGCGGCCGTGTGCACCAGCTCGGGCAGGATCAGCTCGGGCTTGCTCCAGATCTCGGCGATCTCGTACCGGGCCGTCTCGATCTGCTGCGCCACCTCCTCCTCGGTGACCTGCGGGTCGCGGATCGTCTCGGCCAGCAGCCCGACCGTCGTGGGGATGGCGTTGTTGAACGTGGCCGCCTGGTACATCATGGACTCGCGCGACGACGCGCACTGCATGTTGCCCCCGAGCGCCTCGACCCGCTCCAGCATCTCGTCGGCCGTGTGCTGCGACGTCGACTTGAAGGCGAGGCGGTCCATGATGTGCGACACCCCTCGGAGGGAGCTGTTCTCGAACCGGGAGCCAGCCTGGACGTAGACGCCAACGCCGGAGAAGGAGCCCGGCAGGGCTTCTGAGGCAACGCGGAGGCCATTTGGTAGCGTCGTGATTCTGTCGAGGTCTGTAGGCTCCTGTTCCGCCGTATACATTAGCTCCCACTCTTGAAGGGAACATGCTTCGGCTCTTCCGAGTGGGACATACCTTTTGAATTCCTTCGACTTGCACCGTGGCCATCCCCCTTCTCGATGACACACCCGTCAAGCTCTTGCCCAGCACCTTGCCCGAGGCCGCCCTCGCGCTGGGCTGCAGCAGCCGAGCACCAAAGCTTCGCAACATGGTGTCTTGCGCTCTCTCCGGTCTCTTGTGGGTATTTTGTTGGAGTGTCTGCCTGCGCTGGGAGATCAAGGAAAAGCCGTACTTTGGCAGGGCAGGTGGGCGACGAGACTTGCGATAGGAAATTTGACGCCAAAAAGTCACTGCGTAACGCTGCCGAACCACAGCGCTGGGGCGTTATCGGTGCTCGGCGATAAGCCGGGCGGATCAATCAAGAGCCGGAGCAGCCGATTTGGGCCGAGGACTGATAAGATACCAGGGATCAACGATAAGGTAAGGCAAGGTACCAGGTAAGGTAAGTAAGGAAGGTACACAATATTGTAGTTTGCAGATGAGGTAGGACAACATATTCAGATTCATCATTTCTTCTTCTTATCGATCACGTTTTGCACATGTCAAGGAAAAAAAGTAATGCATTTCTCAATGGAGAAATTGACCAAAGGAGTGCCTATGTCTTACATGCCGTCTATGTTCAAAGATAGTCCTTCAAATCATAACGAGTGGTGCCCATGTGTTCTGCCAGTCCTTCTCCCAAGCACACGCCTGCGATCTCCAGTAATAAAATAATTCGACAGCGCGGTCAACAGTCCAAACGCCTTGTCCATGTTAACCATCCCGTGAAATGCTGAAAGGTAATAATCTCACACAATCCATCGCTATGCCCCCTTGTATTCGAACCGGTGAAGAAGCAATCCTCTATCATCCCGAGTCGTCGCTTAAACGATGAGAAACCTCATCTTCATCTCGCCCCGCTATCCCCTATCACTGTCCTATTAATGTCCATGTCCGCGGCGGCATCAAGGCTGTGCATTTCTGTTAGGCCTGAGTGCGTGTCGCCCCCCGTTCCCACGGCGCTGCCGTCAAAGACCCACGGTCCAGCATCGTTTCTCGGTGTAATTGGGCCTTCAGGACCGAGGCCTGGCGGCGATGGCGTGCGACTGTCTCTAAGAACAGCCGCACGGCCCGTGCCGGATATGGAGTTGTTGATGGGAACGGGCGCCGAGGGCGGTGGTAGGCTTGACGTTCCGTTTGGACTCCCAGAAGGGGATATGTGCACAGTCACCTCCATCGCATCGCCATCCTGTACACTTGAGTCTTCCGTCTCTGCTGGCGCCGCGCCGGTTGCAGCTGGCTGTTCGCTGCTAGGTGACGGCTTGTCGTCCATTTCGGCCTCCTCTTCTTCTAATCGTTCCCATTCCTCCGATGGCTCATCCACGTCGGCCTCCAGGTCTGCTCCTGCTCGACAGTTGGGACAAATGAAGATTGGGTATTGTGGCGATGTCAGTAAAGATCTCACACACTTGAAGTGCCACGTGTGAGAGCATGGTGCCACGAATAAGGATTGGCATGGCTATGAATTATCAGCTTATTGTTATGAAGTGCACCATCGGAGTCACCATACCGCAATAGAGTTGAGACAGATTGAGCAATCCTGGGTGTTGGAGCTTGAAGCAGACGCTCCGTTGTTCGCCATCGTCCGTAGCCTCTTGTGGGCGGCCATGCTGCGCAAAATCAAGTTAGCGCTTGTGCACCAACGAAAGGAAGCAAAAAAAAAATAACAGACACAATGGAGACTCACTTGAAAGTATTGAGCTTGTTCTGCCATCCCCGGTTCAGCTCCAACCTCATCTTAACACATCGGAAAATCATCTCCTCGCCTCCCTTGAAGTCGATACCGAGCTGCACGATATCGCCATCGTTGACCGGGAAGGCCTTGCTCTCCTGGGAAGGCGGGCTCAGGCGAATGTGGTTGAGGAACGTGCCCGAAGAGCTCTTGACGTCGCGGATGTACCACTTCCCGTCTTCGTGCCAAAACTCGCAATGCCGCCTGCTGACAACCTTGCTCTTGAAGCCAACGGGGGCAGCGGAGGGCTGGTTTCCCGGCGTGTTGCTGGTGAGCTGGCTGTCGCGTTCAGAGTAACGGCCGACGCGAATCACCTCGGAGCCAGTGGGCAGGGTCCTAGTAATGGGAGGGAAAGACAAGGAAGGGCGGGTGGATCGCGGGTCGTAGTAGGCGGAGAAGCGGATTGAAGGAACGCTCTCGTTGGAGCTGTTGGTAACCGTCGCGGCAGCATCGCCGCTCGTAGCGGCTCGGTTCCTCGTCATGTCGGACGATTCGTCGGAGGTTTCCTCCACGCGAGGTTGGGCAGTCGTTGGATCGCTGCTGGGTGCAGAAGTGCTATCAGCAGAAGGGTCCTCCAAAGGGTGGTCTCCACTGTCAACGGTGGGGCCCGCGTTGGGGCGCGCGGTAGGGGCCGCCCTCTGCGAGACAGAGGACTGTGGCTGGGTCGGAGTCGAGCTGACCAGCGTCAATCTGTTTCCTGTACCGGCGTTGCTGCTGCTGTTGCTACTGCTGCTACTTATGCCGGCATGCTCGCTGCTGGCGTTATTGGTGGTAGGGGTGTAGCTGATCGACCGCGTGAGGGCGTTGGCAGGCGGCTGGCCGCTCGGCGAGGTGGTGCCGCTGGTATTTCCACTGTGGTTGCTGTCACGGGATAAAAGGTGGTTATGCGTATAATTACGCAGATAGCTTAGTCCTCGAAGGCGGCTCGGTCGCGATGGTGACACGGGTGACGTAGCTACAAGCCCCGGGGGCGACGCAAGCGGCTGCGTGAACATTTGGAATACAAAGCACGAGGGCTTTTGGACTGCAGGTGGGTGTAGATTGGGGGACTCGGTCAGTCGGCCGGGTCAAGGTCGGTAATCAGGCGGACGGTCAACGCTGGAGGATGCAGTACGGGTTGAGAGATGCTAAGGTCTCAGTTGTAGGCTGCCATGCGGGTGAGACTTGCTGCGGTAGCTGGTGATGACAAGAGGTATCGTGCAGCCCAAAAACGAACCAAAGTGGTGAGGATCGGCCAAAATTTGGAGAAGCCTCTATGGCAGTGTAGTGCGGTGCGGTGCGGTGCGGTGCGGCAGAGTGAAGACAGGAGGAAGACGGGGCGAAAGGGGTTCGTCGCTTGATGCGGAGACGCAGGCGGAGGGAGAAGAAAAATCGGCCAAGACGCAAATGGTGAGGAAGGTTGGCGCAGGTAGAAGTTGAGGTAAGGCACGAGGTCAGGCGAGCAGGTTCGTCTAGATTGCCTGGTCAGCAACGGACATGGAGCGGATCAGTCGTAGGGGTGTGTGGTGGCGGCGGTACCAACAGGCAAGCCTACCTAGACTCGGGTGGCAGCACGACTAACAGGTAATGTAGATGTAGGAACGGTTGAGAAAGGGGCGAAAGGGAGAGGTGATTTGAGATTGTGGATGGAAGTAGGAGTAGAAAAGCGAAGCAAGAAAGTAAAGTGAGGATACGGCACGGAGGTTGAAGGACGAAAAGGCGGCGCAAAACGTACGGGGAATATTCGATAAGAAGCCCTGCGACCTGGCTGGCGACTCGGCTGGGCTGGGCTCAGGTAACAGGTAAGGTAAGGTAAGGTACTCGGTAGGCTGTCCGAGATTAGATAAATGCTAGGACAAAGAGGAGCACGAGACGAAGCAGACGCTGGCTCGTCGGTCGGCTCCAGCCCGCAGGTCAAATTCGCTTGTTTGCAAGGATTGTCTGCTGGCCCCTCGCTTGAACCTGGAAATCAGTTCGATTTGCTTTGCTTTGCTTTGCTTTGCTTTGCTTTGCTGTGCTTTGTTTTAATTTGGTGTTGATTTTCTTTTGGGCTCTTTCGTTTTGATTGACGACCGGTTGACCCCTTTCGGCACCGTCCCGATTTGCAGATGCAGCCCCGTTCAGATCAGTCTAGCCGTGGATTTTTCTGCTTCCGGGAGAGAAGGGACCCTTGATAAAAAGGGGGGGGAGGAGAAAAACGAGGCACGAGATGCAGTCTTTTTAGAATCCGTCAGGCACCGCACGACAAACCACGAACAAAAAAAAAGGAACCGCTGCGGGCAGAAGGTTCACAAGATCGAGGAACTGGAATGGAGGGGAGGGACAGGTTTCTGGGTCTCGGGACAGCCGCTCGCGGGTCAAATATGCTAAGACAAGCCGCGTGCGAAGTGGAGGCGAGATGGGAGTCGAGTCTTCAGCGCCCGAGGCCGAAATGGAGGGGGGGGGGGGTACCGATACCTTGTGCTTGTACCTGAGGCAGGGCTTTTGGGTACAGGTACAGTGGGGAGACGGGTTTCGCGCAGGGTCTCCTTGAACTGGTAGCCCATGACAGTGGAACCAAATACGAATAAAATATTCTAAATTTGAAAAGAAATATTGGTCGGGTTTTGAAAATCATTTCTCTACATGATCCTACAGGGAATTACACTGTCACAGCCCCTGCTTTTTCGAGCACTTGTCTTGCGTTGTGCAATAATTTACGGCCTGTCCCATCGACTGTAGGTAAGGTACCTTACAGCAGTTTTCCAAGACGGGAAGGGGGGGGTGCAAGAGCCCGGCAGCCAGGTACTGTACACCACTCGAGAGCAAAAAAGGCCTGGAACCACTCGACACAAGTCCCTCCATTACAGTCAAGGACAGGTCCATTTTAACTCCGTAATCCAGCCTTGGCGATACGCTGCCCGCTGCAGCAGCACAGCCCATGATTTTCCCTCCCAAGCTGAAAGAGCTCCAGCCCAGCAAGCTGGGAAGCTTCAAGCCTCGTTTCAAAAGGAATTTGCACATCCCATCTCGAGCACCGCTGAGCACGGTAGGGGGAGTGTCCTCTGAAGCATTGAGAAGGAAGAGGATGAGGCGCCTCGCCCTGTTCGCATGAAAGCGCCATACACACACACACACCCCCCGAATGCAATCACCTCGAACGAGCTCCGTCCCCCATCCCGCCCAAGACGTTGTTGCACAGGGCACAGGCAGGGTCCTGGGCCAAGGCAGGGCTTGCGTCTGCCAATGTTAGAGGCTCCAACGCTTGTGGCATGTGGTCCCTGCCCTCCTTCGCCGCTGCGGCCTATGAGGGATGCATCGCTGGTGTGGCACAGATCAGAGTCAATCTATTCTTTCGGGGGTCGATTTACCATGTTCCTCAATCGCAACTGGCTGATAACGGCTCGCCACAGGTGAGAGATAGCCAGTGCCATTACGATGATTTACACGAACGCAGATAGCGGGGAAAGGAGAGGAAATGCAAAGTCACCGCTTCGCCTTATTTCCTCCTCCGCAGAAGATCATGCTTCCTGACTGTTGGCGCATACAGTAGACCCGTTCACTAATCAATACGCTTCTGTCGGCAGTCCTAAATAGAGAAGCCCTCTAAGTGGTAAGCTGTTCCTCACCGCGTAACCACAGGATTGGCCCCCCGAGACCGCCCTTCTCTTTAAACCCATCGGGTGCCAGGGGGGGACAACAACGTTACGGGGCCTCTCTCTCTCTCCACACTTTTCGAGTCCGGCCGTTGGCGGGGAGCGGGAAACAAAAAAAAAAAAGAACCACTTGCCCCAAAAACCCCTGTTGCAGGAAGCAGGAAACGGGGAAACACAGAGGGGGGAACGCTGTGAGCTTGCATGGAGGGGCGGTGGGACACGATGCATGCACGTATGTATGGAGGGGTCGTGCGTGGTGCTAAGGCGCCTCTGCGGTCAGGGAAATCGACTTCGCAGAGCTCCGTCACCTGGACAGATCTGAGCTCTGCTCATCTGCCACAGCTCACGTTCACAGGACAGCTAACTAGCCCCCTTGGTCCTCAATCAGCAGCACCACACGCGGGCTACGCAGATCGAGCACATGTCTCGGACGAGGATCTACCTAAAATGACGGCTACCATTAGTCTAAGCCCTCCTTTGCTTTGCGGTTACTTCCGCCTGACTGGGTAGCCCGTCTCTCGCTCTTATCCGTGTGGCCCATGGCCCTTTCTCCTTGTCCCCCCCCCCCTCGTGGAGTCTCTGAGCACGATGCGCCATGTCGCGGATTCTTGGAGACTGCCCTGAACCAGGAGCTTAGTTGCTAGCGGGTTCGTGATCGAGGCGGGTGTGTGGGGGGGAAGCAAAACCGACAGAGAGCTTGGCGCAGGCGACAGGCGACACCGGTTTTCCCTCTATGCAGCATCGTCCTGCATTCCAAGGGTCTCCCCTAGCACCTTGGGACTCGGCACGGGCAGCATCACATCCTTCCCAGTTTCGATCGAAAAAAAGAAGGTTAAATTATGGCAAAATTGGGAAGCAAAATACCTAGCTCCAGTCCGACAACCGGGTTCATTTTGCTTGGGCCTTCCCGCGGAGAGGAGCTTTTGCTACGAGGGGGGCCCCCTGGGAAGGGTTGTCTGGAAAGGGCTAAGCCAAATCTCAGCCCGGCAAAGGAGCCAATTTGCTGGATGGTCTAGAATGTCCCACGATCTCGGGACAGGCGACGTCTCGAATCCAATCTTGTTCCGTTAGCGCAAGGAGTTTTTCCAGAATCGGCCTGTTTCTAACTATTGCCCTGCCATTGAAGTCGCGATCAAGCAGCGCAGGAAGCTCTCGATGGGGCAATATTCGCGTGCGCTGTCGCTCTCGAGGCACAGCTCGAGCCGGGGGCCCCTCTGCTGTCACTGTCACGGTGTCGCAGCGCTTTTCGGAGGGCCGTACACCTCGCTGCCCACCATGCGGAGCCCGCCTGTCAAACAAGGAGAATGGCCTTAACTTGGCGATCTTTGCTTCTTGACTTTCCACAAGCGGCCACAAATGTGCCGCCGCCGCCGCCACAATCACCCCACGCCGTGCGTACGGGCGGGCTGGGTCCTAGGCAAGGGCTGGCTGGGGCCGTCAGGCGCGACAAGCCGAAGGAATAAAAGTGCAGACTAGTAGATGATGACCAAGGCACGTGAGCCGCGATCCCACCTCGCTGGAACGCCCTCGTTCACATGCGAAGCTTGTTGTTGTTCTAACCCTATTCCAAGAGGCTCACTATCGTGTATCGAAACACTAGACGCACCGCTAGCAGGTGACCAGCTCGTGCTGCTTGTGAACTCCCAAGCTTCTTGCTGCATTCTGTAACCTTTCAAGCTACGAACTGGGACGTAAGGTCTTCGAATGAGCTCTGTTCGAGCTACACGTGCAATCGTCTTGTCGCATCCAACCGAGATACCTGTATGTTATGTTGCAACGATGCCCCTCTATTCTTGGGCCCTCCCCTTTCCCTCGGAATCATTTCCGTCAGGTCCCCCAGTAGGAAGTCGCCGATTCCTCCATCGCTTACGGCTCCGCGGGGTTGCAAATACTACAATGGTCCTCCATCTATTTCAAGCCGAAACTTCAATACCGTTGTGTTTTCCTTTGCCTGCCGTCTCCCCAAAGCCCGCGCCTTTTCCCGAGAGGTACAATAAGGCCATCTGGAATGTACTGTGACCAGGCAAAACAGGCTTATGGGGAGGGGTGCGTCGTAAACAGTGGTAAATGCGCAATATCAGGTGTTTCACCTGGAGCCGCGTGCGGTACGAACCTGCGCAGCAGAAACAATTCGATGCCTGCCAAGTGTTTCCAATTGCTTGTTCGAAAAGTCGACTTGGCTATGTTTTGTGAGATTCTATCATACGTAATACTCCACCGCCTCTTCTTCTCCTTTGAAACAAGATCGCCAAACAACGCACATTTCAACCAACCATATTACTTCTTGAAAACGGCGTTGCCAAGCCTCTCAATCTCTCTCCCCTCTTGCGTGCCCCTTCCTGCCGCCTCCAGCAGCCTCTGCCACGAATCCGCATCTTTGAGCTTGATGGCTTCCTCCGTCGCCTTGACCCGCATCCCGCACTTCTCATACATGGCGATGCTCTCGCCGGGACCGAGACCTGTGCACTTCGGAACGAAAATAGCCGCCAGCCGAGGGTTACCCGCTTGCAACGTGAGGTTAAAAAAGGGCTGCAGGATGACGTGGTTAGCTTTTCTCCAGATCGTGATTGTGCTGGTATGAGATCTCGCGCCTCCTCCCCGTGAATCGACGGACGCTTCCGGCATGGGTCACTCACCTCCCATCCAATCGGGCTCTTCTTGGCCCTGGCAATGTCTTCGATCTCGTTCCAATCGCGCTTCGCAACAAGCGCCCGCAACCTAGATGGTACGGGACCGTTAGCAAAATGTCATGCATGTCATGCGGCCGTTGGCAAAAGGTCGTTGGGGAAAGCTTCAAGCACAAGCCACTTACCGAATCCACCACGCCACCTTTTCAGGTACCTTGAACTCGCTCTGGATTTTCTTGGCTCGCCCTTGGTAGCCCAGGCGGATGAGTTTGAAGATCGTCGCGTTGATACTCAGGCCCGTGAACGAGTCCGTCAGGTCGCGGTCGAACGACTCCTGCATCCTGAGAAGAGTGGCCGCTTCTTTGAGCGCATGAAGCTCAAAGGACGACTCTTTTGAATCGGCGAGTAGTTTCGCCGCAAGGGCCAACTTATCCGACGCAGTTCGGGCATCGGGCTGCCGCAGAGATTCTCGGATGAATACATTGGCGCCCTCCACTCGTCGATCATCTTGGTAGTATAGGTCCTTGAGAAGCGTATTGTCGCCTTCGGTCATAGCCGAGGCCTCAACCAACGCTGTCGCTGTGGGTCGTGCATTGATGACGCGGAAGAACGCTGCCAACGGCAGCTTCTTTTTTAGTCTTAGGAGCACCGAAAGCATGAGATCTGTATCGCCACTTTCAACCGCTTTGTCCAAGGCCAGCTCATCCTCCTCCATATCCAGAAGAAGAGGCACTTGGCGTCCTCCACGAGGTTCGTGATTGAGAAGCTCAGTCGCCAATCGTGATCGACCTTCGTGGTATGCAGCTCTAGCGATCTCTTCAAAGGAAATGCCAGGCTTGCCCGATAGTCTTTCCACCACTAGGCGGCAAATTGTTTCATCGTCTTCGGCTCCTACGCGCACCTTGGATGATGCCCAATGCACGTAAATGCGGTCCGTTGGCAATTTGAGGTAATTTGCGATTTTGAGCGCTAGCAGGTATTCGTGGCGATTAAGAAGCCGCTTGATCATGCGCTCCGGCGTCAAGCGTTGGTATTCCTCGTAGGAAAGAGGCATGCCAACCTCATAGAAGCGCACCGCGTTCAGCACGCGAAGGGTGTCACACATGTCGACGAAATCATCGCTGTTGTAGATGTCCAATACAGATTTGCCAAAAGACGCAGCCTTCAGTAGTCGCTTCTGCCAGTGAACATCGAACTCACGGCCGGCAGCGTTGACGCAAGTGTCAACAGCCTCAGTGAGGTTAGGCCGGATGAGTTGTATGTAGTCATCTGCTTTTGGCGACTCCAATTCCAGCTGTCCAACAGCATCTAGGAGGATCGACGCAGGAGCAGACTCGGTGGCCTGACCGAAAGCCTGGATCGTCTCTGCAGGTACTCGCTCAAGGAATTCACAATACTCATTAGTTATTAATCGGGCGCCGTCGTATTCTGATTATCTGTTAGCAGCTGCTTCAACCTGTTGTGCTTTTCTTCTTACCAGAAATCACATGCACACGGTTGCTCTCGTAAATGTAAGACGAAGAAACATCACCAGGTCCGATAACATGAACCTCATCTTCCCAAGCAATGATTGCATCGCTTCCACACCATTCAACGTAAAGAGGTGGAGTCTGTGAGTCCGAGTCGTGCTCGAACAAACGTTCCTGAAAATCGCTGGAGATGACATGCGCTTTGCCGTTCTCTGCATACAGGTTGACGAATCGGCCATCTGGCGAAACGCTGATGTGAGTGAAAGGGCCGATATCTAGAAACCTGTCCTCGCAATCGGTAGCATCGATAACATAAACCGTCTTTTCGACGCTCAATAGCACTTCAACGGAGCGGGATAGAGTATGATCCGGGGAAATGATGCCCCAAGAGTGAATCTCGCCCTCGGGAGGGGTGGCGAGCAGTTTTGGACGTGGTTCCGAATACACAGTGACCGTCACGAACGTGTTGTTGCCCAAAAGAGCAACCATGCCTTGATCATAGAACCTAGTTGTGTCAGAATTACCCTTTGCTATGTCAAATTGGCACAACGCTTACCGGCAGGACTCAACTCCGTAGTTGTCCGCACCATGGCCAAGCGTGAAATGGCTGAAGTCGCCTTGGAGATCGTAACACCGCACGTTGCCGTCAGACGTCACTACCAACAGGGTTTCCTCTTCCGACCATCCGAGACCTTTGATCGTGCCCTTGTCCCAGGGGATGCTTTGTAGCTTCTTTCCAGCAAGGCTGTAGATGTCTATTGAAGGCTTCAACGACTTGCCTGGTTGGTACGCCTGAAGCTTGGAGTCATCACGCCATAGAGCTGAGTTATGTCAGAAGCTGCGTGTAATGGAACGGTATGATACTTGAATAAATGAGATCCGGACGTGAGAGATCAATGCGGGCAGGACGCCTTGTACTCGGCATTGAGAGGGAGTTTGCTGGAGCATTGGTAAAAGCAAGTATCTTACCTAAAGCCCCGGCATAAGGAGCACCCGCAACTACGTAGTTGTCGAGATCCAAGTCCTTATCAAAGACATCTGTGTACAGCTGCGTCTTTCGGTACCACTTATCCCCCACGCTCTCCCATTCCGCTCTTGGATGAAGAGTATCCATTGGTGGGCTATTGCATGATGGTTGCACCTCGGACTGTCACTTTCTTGACGCTGTGGGGAGGGAAGAAGAAAATATGTACAAGATGTCGCGTGCGTGTGAGAGGACCGGTGAGTTGAGCTCTCTCTGTCTAGCTTGTGATCGATGAGGTTGGGGAGCTGCTGGGAGCTAATGCAGTCCAGGTTGCACCAGCTCGTCGGTGGGCGGTGGATATACCTCGGAAGATTGGCCCTCCACCGGAAGGTCCGCTCTGTTGCATCATCCCTTCCCTCTGAGGCCCCGCTACGAATCTTATCAGCAGAGGCGATCGCGGGGGAGCTACAAATGTACAAGACAACCTCCCTTCGACAATTTTCGGTTACCCTCTACTTCGCGACACCCGGCTGTTCTATTCTTTTGTCTCTGAAGTGAAAATGCCGAATTGGAAAGACGAATACCTCTCGTCGCTGAAAAATGCAGAGCTCAGCAATCCCGTCAATATGGACTTGGTCCAAATATGTACGTCTGGAGTCATGTCTACTAACCCCCACTAGGCATCAACTCTGTCTCAAAAATGGCATGCGTTGGTAACCGTTCCCGTAGGCTCCCAAATGGCAGATCGCATCTCTGCATTAGAGACGGAGCGCGCTGCTCTGGAGTCACGCCTCGTGACCACCGGCCCGACCAAGGCCAACACGGCGCATCCGACCGTGCCTGCTTCCTCGTCCGACCCGGGCGTTGCGCAATTGCGCCTCGAACTCGCCGAGGCCCTACGGTCCCGTGGCGTCGCCGAAACGCGGTTGCGCACCGCGGAGGAGGAACTCGACAAGCTACGGGCAAAGACCAAGAGCGACGCCAAGTCCTTACGGGATCTGGGCGCGGAACTGACGTCTCAGACCACGAGGCTCAAGGATCGCGAGTATGAATTACGAGAGAAGAGGAAGCTATTGGAGGTAGGACCAGCGTGGACTCGTCAGATGCTCGGTTCTGTACGCTGCTAATGCTATCGACCGTAGAACGTTCAGGACGAGATGATCACCCTAAATTTGCAGGTATCGATGGCCGAAAAAGAACGAGACAAGGTCAAAAAGGAGAACAAGGAACTTGTTGACCGCTGGATGAAACGCATGGCACAAGAGGCGGACGCCATGAATCTTGCAAACGAGCCACTGCTTGAGAAAGGACGATGATGGGGTGTTGAGGGATGGGAACCTGTTCCCTGATATCTGAATTCTAACAAAACGACCTGCTATGTGGAGTATTTGGTATGCCTCTAGTCTCATTCTTCTTCCACCCACGCCAAACGTCCCCTGCTGTCTTTCCAATGGTCATCCAACAATTCTAACGTATACTAACAAATTCCTACAGTCTATTTGCGTGTGGAGATGAAATACTCTCCGCCAGCATTCGTCCAACTCACGTAACCCTCCGGGTATGTGCACTCCTCCACATCAAGGATGGTGCTGCCGACATCGTTGATGTTGTGGCTGCTCTTCGAATCGGCCACGAATGATTTGAGCGAGATGACCTTACACCCAGGCTTCAGGTCGAGAAACATACGGACAAGGTCGTCGTTGAGTTGTGAGGTAAAGGCCTTGTTGTTGACCAGCACCACGTCGGCACGCTTGAGGGCGTCGTGGATGCCAGCGTTCTTGCGGAAGTCGCCACGCTCCAGGTGCACTCGTCCGGGCTTCACACCCCAAAGCATGCAGCGTGCCTGGAACTCCTTCTTCTGCGCGTCGGCGAGGTTGCAGGCATTCTCCATCATTTCGCACCCCCAGCTCTCGCAGCCAATCTCGAGTGCAGCTTGCAGCACGACATTGCCGACGCCGGAGCCCAGGTCAACAAAGACGTGGTCTGAAGTCATCTTGGTTTGTTCAACCAGGATCTTGGAGATGAAGGGATGAAGGAGTTCGCCGTAGACATAGTCGGTTCCGTTTTCGTACTTGGAGAGAAGCTCGACTTTGGGTGCTACCGTCCGGTCGTATACCTGGTCGAGAATGAAAGCGACAAGACTCCTCGAAAGTTCGTGTTTGTTTTCCAGATTCTTCTCAATCACACCGTCTTCCACCAGGGCTAGCAGAGTCTCATTGTACTCGCGCAGGGCAGCTTTGAATCCCATCAAGTCCTGAATGTTGCGATTCGATGCTTTCTCTAGTCGTCGTATTAGGCCATGGTTATGCTCTGTGAATGGCTCGGCCTCCTCTTCGGTCAGATAGGCCTCGGCGACATGCTTGACGATACGTATGCTCGCTTCCACCGCGTCGATCTTATCTTTGCCCCAAACCAGCTCGTATCTGCCAAATGTTAGCGCTAGCTTCTTCCAAATTCTCTCGACCATTGAAGGGGGGGTTGCGTACCTCTCGCGAGGTTGCATGCTCGGGTACTGCAGTTCTATTGCGACGTCCTCCTTTTGGGCACCCATAATTGGAACACATTTAGATTCGAGCGAGGCAACCTCCACAGCGTGGATGAACTTGAGGCCTTCGGGTCTTTTTTCGAAGGCCTTGGAGTACTTGAGCTTCCGATTGGGATCGACAAAGCGCCCGTCCGCTGTGCCCTTGCGCTGCCTCTTGTGGGAATCCAGGTTCATCCAGGCATCGTCCTCGGCGTCGCTGTCCTTATCGAACTCGACGCGGTCGCTAACGGGGGAGCGGCGCGCGGTGGAGGGCGTGCCAGCCTTGCGCTTGCGCTCGAGGCGCTTCTCATCGGATGAGGAGGGGTAGGGAGAATTGCTTTTCTGGCGGAGGAGTGGTTTGGGGGATGGGCGGTTGACGGAGGGCGAGCGTGACGCGGAGCCGTTGCTGACGCTCGGAGCTTTCGGCTTCGGCTTTGGCTTTGGCTTGGGGGCCGGGCGGTCGACGACAACCTTTTCGATACGAATCTTAGGAGGCTCGACCTTGAATTTGTTGTTCTTGCCACCCAGGAGAGGCATGGCGGCGGTTTCTTTCTGGAATGAATGCGAGGGCGCAGAGGCACGCGGATCGTATCGGATCGGATAAGGGGTTTCGGAGGGGTTCAGTTCAGTTCGGTCAAGTCCAGACCAAGTCGGGTCAGGTTCAGTTCAGTCCCGGTTCAGGTCAGCAGGGGGACCAGTCGGTGCCAGGCGCAGCAGGCGGGCGGCGCGCGCGCGTGGGCTGGGCTCAGCTTATTTTTTTATTTTTTTTTTCCCCCGGATGGCCTCAGCTAGAGTCGCACGCAATGCACACAGATACGGCGGCGGGGCAAAGAGGAATCTAAACGATGTATCGTAAGGATGGACGAGAAAAAAGGTTGGGGGTGGGGGAAGGGGAGTTATAGCAAAAAAAGAAAGGAAGGGTTGAAAGTAGACGCATGGGCTATGCATATGGCATGACAAAAAGAACCGAACAAAAGAACTATGCGAGCGACAAAGGCTGTGCGACTATTGCGAGTGCATGGTTGTCGTTGCGAAGTTCGGGAGGGGGGGAAACAAAGAGAGAGGGTCGAGTAGAGAGTGAGCGCGGGGGGTTGAGAGGCGAAAGACGCACGGGGTTCATCACGGGGCAAGTCGAGTCAAGCCGGGACCCTTGGTGCTGTAAGGCGTGGTAGGATTACCTGAGGTAAGGCACGGCAGTCTAATCGTTGCCCTCGCCTTGCTTCTACCCACATTAGTTGGATGGGGGATCTTACATCCCGTTGTCGCCTGCCTTGTCCACTTTGCCCGTCTGCCTAAAGCTAGTTTCGTTTGGTCCTTGGTCCTTGGTCCATGGTCCTTGGTCCTTGGGGGCCAGACTGCCTGGACATGCGCCTGCACCTGCATCCGCCTTGCCTCGCCTTGCCTCGCCTTGTGCCTGCGCGACGTACGACCCGCGCCTCTGGTCCGCCTCTGGCTGCCGATCGGAGCGGCCCCTGTGGGTCCGTCTAGAGAAATCCCTCCGATGTGCAGTAGCCTAAGCTACCCTATACCATGCACTTTGGGTCCCGAGTCAACCCTCCCGACCACCGGAGACCTATCGACCTGGATCTAGATGATAAGGTACGTTGAAGGCTTATTGCAATATGTATTACAAATTGTATTTTCGATGAAGTTTGACAATTCAGGAATATATGGACGCCACAGGAAATAGGTCTACTCTCACGTCGTCAATGATTCAGAAAGCACGTGTTATATCAATCCCCATAAAATTAGTGCTGCTATTCGTTACACAATGCTCAAGATATCGTGAGCAATGGACTGTTGGTTGCCGTCATCGCGTAAACTTCTAAAAATACACTCATTACGTGCACTGCACGATGCAATTCTCCGTCAGAAATAATTGCTCTTCTCGAGAGATGCCACGCCTTTGAAACGCGTCTTTGCAACAGTTCCCTTGACGTGTCCAGTCCATCTCATGTATACCGTACCGCCTATTGTTACCAACTTAGGTCGCACATATGCTTCAAGCATGTGACCATTCTGAAGGGGAGCCTCAAGTGTGAAGGCCTCCGGAACTCCAGAGGTTAATATTGGAGGGTACGTAGATCTGGGGACCGCAGGCCTAACTTTGATCGAACCACAGTCTGCGCTGACTACATGGCCGTTGTGGGCAACGTAGCCGGTCGTATGAGACGCGCCGTCTTTGGTGAGCGCATCTAACCAGACAACAGTGTAAGGTCCCATGCGAGCGTGACCCCAGGTCCAGCTAATGATGGCCTCGGCGAACGATTGAACCCCCCAATCCTATGTGAGACAAATTTAGAATCTCACAACAAATCAGACAAAAAGATTGCCCCTACCTGGTCATGATAACTAACGCCGGGATATCCTGAAGGGTTACCGCGAACCTGGCCTTTGATAGTGGCATCCGCACAAGGAACAACATTCGCCCAACTCGATCTGGGCGTCGCTTCTCTTGATTGTCCAGCAATTTCTGGACCCCATGGGTAATGTGCGGGATCGTTCTTTATTCGATGAGCCTAGCATCATATGGGCGAGTATTTGGCTCAACTTACAGAGCGTAACCTGCTGGTATATCCGACCGAATCGGCTCTCGTGTGGAACGTGTTGCGATATTCAGACATGTCTGGGTAACCAGCCCAAGAGATGTTAGAGTTCATGACCAATCCGCCAGATACTTGGCCGATTCTCGAGCTGATTGCTTCGTCGGCCGATGAATTACTGAAAAGATGGTGGTATAGGCGAAGCTTCCGCTGACTTGTAAAAAATGAATGAGGACGTAAAGGACCAAAGAACACGAAAGTGGGTTTAAATAAAAGAAAATAACTAGAGATGATGTTTCTTTGTACGGTGCAACATCAAAACATCACCAATCAATACTTGGGACACTGACATGGTGGACCTTCGGGCCATCTGAGCCGAATTGGTAGGACTGTGTCTGTACTGCCGAGCACCCCAGACTTTTAGTGGGTACAAGCCCCCGTAAGGAAATGGAATCCATTCGTCCTGGAATCTCCTGGCTGCTCCTCGAGACAAGAGAACAGCAAGGGAGGTGTCAAGGAGAAGTAAAGTCGATTGCTTCCGCATGTGGTTTTTCGCGTGACTGATACGGTTCGTTGTGCCGAAGCTAAATCCAAAACCCTTGAACCCCTTGATTCTCGCATACAATTATCTGCGATTGTTCCGTCTTGGCATCGCCAACGCTCAAGTACAAAGTCCAGGAGTTCCTTGTTCGGCCGGAAGCAGGGTATTGTCGGAAACTACCCGCTCGGCTGTTAACTGCCGATGCAAGGGGCATGCTGCGCTCTCTCAAGCATCATCCTTGGATGCCATTCTAATAATACAATGCCAACTCGCCTAGTAGACGCGGTCCTGATTTCATCATCGAGCATGGAATATAATTGTAATGCAGCATGAAAATTGGGAAGATAAATTCCGTTTCTGCATCAGCCACTTCCCGCGCAAGGATCTGAGTGGAACTTGCGTGTGATGCGTCTATGCCGTGACCTTGATGGCCAAAGAGGAGCGTGAATGAGTCGCACAACAACCTAAGTTTGATTTACATTGGTCATCAAGCATCAGTGAGCTTGGAGATGATTAAAACTTCCTGTCATGGATGCAATCGTACCGTCTTGAATACTCCAGCGAATCAGGGTTAAACATTTGATGGTCTCGAAACTTGGACAAAAAGTGCCTTGCATGTGATATCCGCCAAGGTACTCCTGTCGGTCTGAGTGGCATTTGAGGCGAAGATCACCGTTCGCCCACCAGGAGTTGTCATCAACAAATCCACTTCTCTGCGAATTTGCAGGGTATCTCCCCACATGCAGACGGTGGAGATCGGATGAGCGTTTCGCAGACATTGATTATTCATTGCAGCTCTAGGCAGACATTTGTGGTAAATTGCTCTACGTAGATATATGGAGATGGCCCAAGGCCGAATGCTACCTAACGGACGATCATGGTGCAATGGGTTTCATGTCCAGCTTCGGTAATGGTAGGCCGGGCAGATCATCAGCATGCATTCATTTAGTCAGCTGTTTCGCTGAGCTCGACAAGACTGAGTAGTCCTACGGCCTCCGCGGACCATCATTCACGCCATAACGTTATTGAGGATCAGACGAACTAAGACGTGGATGACAACAACACTCATCAGCCCTCATTTCCTTAGCATTCGTTTAATCCCGTTGTCTATAATCTTTGTTCTGTGGTATAATGTCCAAGTTTTGTTTCTAAATGACAGTGTGTATCCCTTTATGTGGTAGACCCCAAACCCAAGTTCATATACATCATTTCTCCTGATACGCCGGATACCTGTACGCCTGGAACAGCTCGAGTCACTCTCCTGCACTTATCGGCCCGCGTTGTAGGAGGCTTGATGGATATGATCGCCAAAGTACTCACTGCGCCTGGGGCTCGTGGCATCCTTGATGTCCCCCGACCACGTATTCGTATAGTTGCCCGTCGGTGCGCTGCGCCGCCGGTCCTGAGGCACCGACCCCTCCGCCAGGACAGACACTTCAATTTGTCTCTGGATCTGGATGGGGTCTAGCTCGCTAGAGCACGACCGCCGATAATCCTGGTGGGCGCTCGTATTCCGCGTGACGTCTTCGAGCGCGACCTCGTCCACCATCTGCTCCTCGCTCTCGTTGTTGGGCGCCGTTGTCGTGGCGTTCTCCGATTTTGTGCGGGTGCTTCGCTTGCTCTTGGCTCTCCAGGTGTCAAGGCTCGTGGGTGCTGTACTCTCGCCTCCAGATCTTCCCGCCGTGCTGATCCTTGAGCCAATGATTGAGATCACTGGGCTTACCCAGGTCTTCAAATGCGGGAACAGCACCGGAAGATTCGTGGTGACGACGGCGACGAACGTCTCGCGGACGGCCCAGGAGCCGGCGAGTTGGGCCCCGTTCACAGGATCCTATCTCCACGTTAGAGTCCATCAGGGAAAGGCGCCGAGGCATCCGTGTACGCACTGAGACAAGAAGAACAACCCGGAGGATAGCTGCCATGGTCACGAACAACCCGCAGCTGAACAAAGCAATGAGCCACATCCTCTTCCACAACGGCATGGCCGCCTTGAACAACATGGGAATAGGAATGGCAATCAAGTAAACGTCCGTCGCCACGTTGAAGCTCAGATACGTCCAGATCAACGCCGGCGAGATTGCTGGCTGGCAGTAGATGCCCGGGTCCGGCGAGATCTTCCACATGTGGTGGAAGGGCTGGCAACTCAGCAGCAGGTTCAGCATCACGACGAGCCAGCTGATGGCGATGAAGGCAAAGCCAAAGTAGATGCGCAGCCTGTACCCGTCGAGGTCCTTGGTGAGGCGGAAGTAGAAGGTGCATAGTGAGGCCTTGAGGAGCCACAGGAGCACTGAGTAGCTCGTCCAACCGGCCAACTGGATCTTCGACCCAAGCACCCTATCATGATTTAGTTCACGTCATCACATCCTGTTCACCGGTCTGCGCACCGAATATGGTACTCCGGAGAATCCGGAGACAAGGCTGACCGTTGCTCATCGGTCATCGAGTTGTTCGCCAAACCGTGCGCCTTGTTCCCAACCATATATGCCAGGGCCGTCTCAGCGGAGTAGAATACCTGCCAAGATGATGAGCCACGAGACGATTTCCCTCAAGCAAACAACGTATGGAGTGGCACATCATACCGCCGCGAGGACGACCAGGTAGTCATCTGCCCAGAGGTTCTTGAAACCAACGGAGGCAATCCGGGCATACGAGCGGATGCCGGTGATGGCCAAGGCGATGGCGAGCAGGGTGAAGGCCTCAACATTGAAGGACCGCAGTGCTGCCATCGCGGCCGCCAGCTCGGCGGAATCAGGCGGGTTGGTCGACATGTTTGCTCTTTTAGCGGACACTGGGCCAAAGAACCGAAACAACACAGATGGCAGAGCACTGATCCATCCAAGGGGGACGAGGTTTCGTGGGCAAGACTCGAGATTTGTAAAGTACTTGAGACGACTGCCAAGCCAGTCCCTCAGCCCAGGGGAGCCGCCTCCCGCTGCCACAGGGTCGTCCGGTCAAACATTTACTACAGGGGTGTTCAGATCTCCTTCTTTAGTCCACCCGAAGCCACGACGTTTGTCCTTTCCCAAAGTGACAAGTGATATCTGAGCACGAAATTCTTTTTTTTTTAAAAAAGAGAGCCATCAGGCCAACAGCGAGGGCGAAAGGAGCGTGGGGGGGGGGGGAGGCGAAAGCGTCTGGAGCTGCCTCCGCCATGCGCACTTTCAATCTTTCAATGTAACCTTACAAAGAAACGGTATCACTGGTTGCATGGGAGGACAGTCATCCGGCTTGCCGCAGGCACGGCGCCCGAAGGGGAGAAGCACGGACGGGGTCCAAGCCAGCTCTCTGGGTTCACATCGCGGCGACTCCAGGTCCCGAGGAAGAGCCTCTGAGACTCTGACATAAGAGGGGTCCGAGACTTGTTTGCTTGCTCGTGATATTCTCATAATACCTGGCTACACCGTCTCCCTCCACGCGGCTTCCCCGCTTTCTCTCATTGTTCTTTTCGACCCATGTTGTGCTTGGAGAGAGAAAGAAAGGGAGGGAGATAGAGAGCGCGTGGGTGACTGGGCCACAGCTCTGGAATGTCTTAGCAGAAAGGGATACCTCGAAACCACAAGCATTACCTCCCTTCCGAGTTAAAGATCAGCGGCTTGGGAATTCCAGCTGCTATGGAGTCGGGACGAGGCGAGTCGACGTGCAGTACCGGCTGCGCGGGCGAAAAAGCAATATGGGAAAGCCCCCCTGTCCTCCACACGGGATTCGACAGATCAGACCGCCAATGCACCGCCTCTTTTTCAAAGGTCCTTTCTTTGCTTTGTCTGAGAGGCAAAAAGACTGTCCATTCGGGCGCGTAGTAGGAAAAAAAAACCCTTCCGTGCTGAAATCCCCGTCATGTGCTGTCCCCTCATTTGTTGCCGCGAATACGGCAGCGCGCCGTTCCGGGTTTTCCTAGCCCTGCGCAGCGCGATGCAGGCAACCAATACAAGCTGCCAAGCATGTACGACGCATAGTCCGATATCGAGATCTTGACAAGGGCTGTCTGGGACCTGCGGCGCATCGTCGTCGTTGTCTCGAGACAACCAGGCGAACTGGAGGCCCCGGCTGGAGACCTCAGACAGCACCCTCCAGGGGTGGGCAAATCAAGCCGAGTTCCAAGTTCCAGAGTCTGGACTTACACCGAGATGATGGTCGGACGTTTCTTGAGCAAGACACTCTTAGGCCTAGGGTTAACTTATGCACCTTTGATATCAACTCATGACTTGTTGGAATTTCTTATTACTCTCTCTCTCAGGTCGTTACACACATTTCTTTACTGGAAGGAATTTTCTTCAAGTTATTTTCCTACCGACATCCCATGTTTCTTTTTTATACCCACCTGCTCCTTCGTCCCACATCCGCGTGCCGCCCATTATGTGGTGTCTCAAGGGTACGTCTCAAAGACTGTCCCTTGCATTATTCGCGTTGGTTGATGAATAAACCGTCATGAGACGGGTATGATCCCCCTCCAACTCAACCGTCTTGGGATTGCCATGCTCTTCTACTTGCTTATTCCTTCAGACACATGCTTAGTGCACAACAGCGTGGCATTGCAGATGGGACCTCGCCTTGGTAATCCTTACTGCACGCATTCCGGGCAATGTGCCCAGCTGAGGTCGGCGGTCCGTCATTTTGAGAGTTGACAAAAAAAAAAAAAAAAAAGGAATAATAAAGCTCTGCAAATCACATCATTCAGTCTGACCCAAGCGTGGTCGTGTCTCATGAGCTTTGACAGTGTTCCTCGGCATCACCCACCATAACGTCTTTCCCGGGTCATGGAAGTTTCCCGACGGCTCTCAGATGTCTTGCAGCACGCGACCAAGCGTCTCCGTACATAAGGAGATCAAGACTCCCGGGCCGAGCATTCCGCAGCATGTTGAAATCGTTTGTTCACAGGCAGCGACTAGCTGTCTCTTCTCGGCCAATTCGCTTTGTGTCTCCCGCCGGAGTGACTTTATGATTATAGTCACGTCATAGGTACGTAGCCGCCAGGTAAGTAAAATCCTCCTTCGCACGAATTTGATAGCACAAAATTCCGCTCGGACAGTGTGCTAGACTTGCGGAATGATTCGGCCTTGTGGCAATCAACTAAACTTTCAGCCATCGCCTGATCATTCCTTCGCCATCTTCAACTCCAGCGGGCGCCTGAGTTGTGTCTGGGCAATGGACAAGATAGTATTGCTTCGCTGCCCCCAAGACAAGGATGGCTTCCGTTTAAACGGGAACAATATACCCGCCAGCTCGAGAATGAATGCTCATTGCCCCAAGTCCAAGGTACTTCAATCAGTCGCGTATGAAGATGCACGGCTGTTGTACCAGGCATTGCATCAAAGAAATGAGTCAAGGGTGGACAAAGGCCATGTTTATGTACTTAACGCTCTATAAGCTATCAAAATACCCCCCAGTCCAATGTACATAGCTTTTATCCCAAGATATCGCGCTTATTTTTTATCGTTTCAACGTCTTTTGCTTCTCTGCATCTCTCGCCACATTGCGACCCTCCACCAGCAGGCCCTTCTTCTTCCTGACAGCATCCATGTACCGCTTAGCCACGTTCTCCTTATCCGCTAGCTCGCCGAGATCCTCGAGATCGTCCTCCGTGAACGGCACCCAGAAGGGATCCTCGTCCAGGATCTCGAAGCCGGCAAAGATCAGCTGCGGCTGAGCCGCTCCGCTAGTTCGCTTGCGCATCTCATCCGCAAAGCCAAAACTCTCGGCCACAGGCAGCAGTGCCTGGATGGTGAAGAAGGGTGTGCCTTCTTTCATCGTCTCCGCCACAACGCGGCCACGACGACGAGTCAGGACGTCGTATACACGGCCCAAGACCTCCGTTGAGGCTTGGATGTCAACTGTGTACATGGCGAGCATGATTCGGGGCGACCAATCCAAGAAGGCAGCACGCAGCAAGCTCTGGAACGTCTTGATAACCTCTCCGGTAAGTCGACCAAGTTTGTCGCGGGCAGAAGAGTCATCTTCCGACAGATTCAGGGTCACGTCTTCGACAAAGACAGCGATACCTTGGATAGGCTCGTTACATAGTGGTCCTTGTGCTGTGGCAAGCTGGAAGGCATATGCAAGTTTGTCAGCAAGATGCTCGGGGTGCAAGGTCTCGCCAGCGCGGGGGGCCTGGCTCGATGTCGAATCGGCGGCAAAGATCTTGGGCAGGATACCATCTTTTGTGGCATCAATTAGTAGGTTTGGGCCGGTGCGGCGAGGGCCAAATGCCGTAATGTTGGCGACACTTCCTTTCCACGCCTCCTTGCCCTTGCCAGTTTCCAATAACTGCTCCATTTGGGTTTGCAGCTCCTCGGCGGACAGGACACGTCCAACAGTAAGACCTGTGTCTGCTATAATTTCACCCTCATTGGCCTCTGTTTCTCCGCCGACTTTCTGATTTGTGTATAGCTTCTTGATCGCATCTGCATTCTTAACAAGAAAATCTGTCACCTTGGCCGGGAGAGGGCGAACGCGGAGTGAAATGGTGGCCTGTTTCGAGCTCGTCGTGCCCACTACAGCACCTCGGCCTAGGTCCTTATTGGCAGGAGGCCGCATCTCCTCGGCTCTGATGATCGTCTCCCGGTATGGCACGATAGGAGCACCGGCCTGGATATCGCAAAGGGCAAATCGTTCCTTCAGATCTGTGAGACATCTTTCGAGATGCAGTTCACCTGCTGTGAGCAGCACATGTTCGCCGTTCTCGAATTGCTCATACTCGGCACACGGGTCGCTTTGCACTAGGAGATGAAGGCCATGTATCATCTTGTCCAGGTCTGCTGGGTTGACGGGCTCGAGCGCCACTCGTACAATGGGATTGCCAGCCATGGACACACCGGCAAGGTTCGGAGCTCCTTCTAGTCGGCTGCAGAGAGTACCAGACTTGAGAATCTTTCCGTCGAGTCCACCGATACCAAAGACGACACCGGCTGGCACAGAGGTAAGAGATTCCAGATTCCGTCCCATCAGCATGTAAAGCGCAGTAACAGTAACTTCTTCCGGCTGGGGATCGGCGTGTGGGTTGGCTGGCGACCATTTCGGAGGGATAACGTACAGCTTGTCGCCGACAGAGAGTGTACCGGAGTAGATCCTGGCGAAGCCGATCAAGTGCTCGGGATCAACCTTTTTCTCCTCAAGTTCGGGGGCATATTCATCGAGATTGATTGCATCCAGCGCGTCTGTGACCCCACCCACGTTTGGTTCTTCCTGGCCGGCTTGTGCCCTCGCTGCCTCGGCTCTTTTCTTTCTAGCTAGATCTCTGGCTTCTTCGCCAGTCATTTGACCGGGTCGTCTCTTATTCTCGGGTAGTTCGCTCTCAGGTATCGACACCATTTTGCTGACGTATGCCACAACAGGATCAGATGCATCGTTCTTGAAAGAGACCATGGCCTCTTTGATAGAATTATCAATGTGCTCAGACCCAGGCAAATCACCCAACATCTCAGGTAATCGTTCGGATTGGGCTTTGGGAGGAGAAGGCAATGACTCCACGACAGACACCAGCAGCGCAGTAGACAGAGGCAGCCAAGATGCGAAGACAGTGGTCATGAGTAGTCGGGGATCCCGAGCTCGAAGAATATGTGGTGATACGGTAATGTTGAGTGACTTGGTCACCTTTTCCAAGAGGGCCGGATCGCCTTTGCCGTGGTCACCACCCGTAGTCGCTTGATACACGGTCCATACTGGTTCCAACACCAGCTGCACAAACATGGGCTTCAAATTGCGTCCCTTCAAGTGCTTTGGCCCAAGCACTTTTTTTGTCTTTGGATCAAGGTAGAAATTGCCCCAGAGGACTTTTTCCATGATGCCTCGTTTGATGCCCAATTTCTTCTCGTATAGACTTGCAAACTGCCGGCACGTGAAAGCCCATCCATCGACAGCACTGCTGAAAATGACGTTGTTCTTCTCTGGTGCAAAGTAGAGGTCCTCGTCGTCCCTCTCCTCGTACTGGATCTCGCCGACGTCATTCAGCTGGTCGGCAATGGCGGATTCTTTAGCTGCCGTTGCGGCGTTGACCCTTTCCTCCATTCGTTCCCTCCAGTTGAGATCTTCCTCCATACGTTCTCCTTGGAAGAAACTGCCCAACACTGCATTCACTTGCTCCAACAACTTGCTCAGATGAACGTAGGCCTCGGCAGGAGTCATCTTCAGCTCCGTGACGAGCCGATCCATTTTGTTGATGACAAGTAATGGTTTCAGCTTCTCGACCCAGGTCTGGCGCAGGACTGTGACGGTTTGACTGCAGACACCTTCCACTGCATCGACTAGGACGACTGCGCCGTCACATAATCTGGAAGCTGTGGACACCTCGCTGCTGAAGTCGATGTGTCCGGGTGAGTCGATCAAGTTGATGAGATACTCCTTAGGCACGGGCGTGGCGTCGGGGGCCGTACGCCGCAACATAGAAAAGTACAGCGAAATTGCGGAAGACTCCATCGTAATACCTCGTAGTTGCTCATCTGGTCTTGAATCCAGGTACCGGATCTTGCCGGCCAGCTTTGGTGAGATGATGCCATTTGTGGCTAATAACGCATCGGTCAACGATGTCTTTCCGTGGTCAACATGAGCCAAGATGCAAATCTGTCGTTTGTAAGCCAAGTCCAAGGGATCTATTTTGAGTCGATTTACATACATTTCGTATATCTTGGGATTGTCTTTGCAGACTGGCCAGCTTCTCTGGTGTGACGACCGGCATGATGTAGGAGAATCCTTGCCGCAGGGTTTGTGTAGGGAAGAGAGTGGCCTGTGGCCTGCTAAACTAATAAGCACAAAGCTGCCCAAGCTGCTTCCCAGGTGTCGTGCGTTTTGTTTCGCCGGGAGTGCCACCTTGAAAATCTCCGAAGGGTTTTCCTCAAGAAATATGTGATCCGCTCGTTGACGTTTGTAAGGCAATGTGACTAATTACGTCTGGCGCTTGCGCTCATCCACGCAGACCCCGCCTTCCGAATTCCGTATACAGTCAGGTACGTTAAGAGCCAGAATGACTCATAAGGCGTAAAAGGCAGATATTGAGGCGAATCTAGGATGTCTTGAGAGTAGCCAAGATCGAATGCGAGACAAATCGTAGATCCCGCATCAGTATACCCAAATGGCTCTCCTACGTCAGGCTTCGTTCCAGGGTAGGCAGAATGACGAGGCGGGACGTCTGATCCCCCACCACGGAAACCCTCGATAGAAGAATTCGATATGCAGATAAGCGACGGCGCACCCCACCACATCGCTGTATCAGCATTCCAAGCCCTAAGGTGCACTCACGAAAATTCGGCGAGCCAACGGTCAAGCCCCTCAACAAGCGAAAAAAAATTGGGTGCCCCTCATCCGATTCGACTTGTAGGCGCAACAGGTCAAGGGACACGATCGAGCGCTCGCACACGATGGCAACGTATCAGAACGGCGTGGCTCCGGCCCGCGCCATCGACGACGACAGCGATGTCGAGGAGGAGGCCCTGGTGGCAGAGTACAAGGAGCACGTCCAGTACGAAGACGGCGACGAGCTCAGCCAGACCACATCCCTGAACATGGCCCAGCAGACCGACGACATCCAGGCCCGCCTCGTCCAGGCCGCGCAGCCCCTGGATTTCTCTGCACCCCTTGAGGTCAAGTTCCAGAGCTACGACTCTTACTGCAGCCTTTTCCACTTCATCCTCAACTCCGAGGGTCCCGTTGACCTGGAGCCTCCCTCGGTGCGTTGCCCGCATATTCGCTTTTTGTGGTGTCCTTGAGGTCTTTATAGCTGACAAGAGCTCGAACAGTACTACTGGGCTTGGGATGTCATCGATGAATTCATCTACCAATTCAACTCCTTCTCATCCTACCGTTCCCGACTGGCGCGCCAAGCCTCCAACGATGAGGAGCTCCAGGTCCTTCGCGAGAACCCCAACACCTGGGGCAGCTACAGCGTCCTCAACGTCCTGTACTCGCTCATCCAGAGGTCTCAAATCACGGAGCAGCTTGCTGCCATGAAGCGCAACGAGGACCCCATGTCTGTTGCCGGCGAGTACGGCTCCAAGAACCTGTACCGCATGCTGGGCTATTTCTCCATCATCGGTCTTCTACGGGTCCACTGCTTGCTGGGAGACTTCAGCCTTGCCCTCAAGACGCTCGACGACATTGAGCTCAACAAGAAGGCCATGTTTGCCCGCGTCATGGCCGCCCACTTCACCACCTACTACTACGTTGGCTTCTCCTACATGATGATGCACCGCTACGCCGACGCCATCCGCATGTTCAGCCACATCCTCGTCTACGTTTCACGGACGAAGAACTTCCAGAAGAACGCCCAGTTCGACTCCATCACCAAGAAGAACGAGCAGATGTATGCTCTCATCGCCATCTGCGTGGCTTTCCACCCCACGCGCCTGGACGACACCATCCACAGCGCCCTGCGCGAGAAGTACGGCGACCAGCTGCTTAAGCTGCAGCGCGGCGGCCCCGAGTCTCTTCCCATCTTCGAGGAGCTCTTCCGCGCCGCCTGCCCCAAGTTCATCTCGCCCGTTCCTCCGGACTTTGACCACCCTGAGTCCAATGTCGACCCGGTTGAGCACCACCTGGCCATCTTCATGGACGAGGTCAAGACCAACATGTGGGGACCTACCATCAAGTCTTACCTGCGCCTGTACACCACTATGGATCTGAACAAGCTGGCAGGCTTCCTTGAGGTCACGCCTGATGAGCTTCGCTCGTGGCTCCTGGTGACCAAACAGCGAACCAAGCAGCTGCGCTGGCAGGATCAGGGCCTCCTGGAGGGCGAGCTCGTCAACGTCAGCGACCTCGACTACGCTCTGCAAGGAGTAAGTTAAATCTTCTCAATGACGTGATTACTGAAGACACTAATGATGATTCTAGGATCTGATCCACATCTCGGAAGCCAAGGTTGGCCGCAAACTGGTCGACTGGTACCTCCGCAACCTGTCCCGCACCTACAACTAGGTACCGGGCATATAGCTGTATCCAAGCAACGCAACTGAATTGCTCAGATATGTGAAGACGTCAAGACGACAACTGTTGGCGACGGCTTCAGGTGGAAATGGGCGGTTGTGCACCGCCAACTGGTAGGTTGCATGGCACTGGCGTCACGGCGTTGGGGGCCTCAAAAGAGGGGCATGGGAGATGATCTTCTCAATACTAAGCTCGTCGGACGCGCATACGAGATGATAGTTTGCGCAGAGAGACGGCGTACATTGAAAATAAAAAAGAGAAATAATGTAACTACCATCCAACATGCATGTCTGAGACCAATTGCGGGGACGAGAATGTTTCGGGGCAGCCGTGACGCAGATTTGAGGACACTCACGTGTCCTTGAAGCCAAGAAGAATATGCTTGTTGAGCTGCGATGGAAAGAAAAGAAAAGAAGCGGCCAGTGCTGTCTGATCGGCCGCATGGCTCGAGGCTGCGCAACTCTGGCCCTTCGGGATGGGCCGGGGAATGCCGATTTCTCGGTGTGGCTGCTGGGCTTTTACGGTGTGCTGATGGCTTGCATGTATTGAAGATTACGATGACATAGGATGAAGAAGTAGATACGGCAGGGTCGGAGATTAAGCCTATCAGCCTATTTGCTTAAGGAGAAGGTGACGCCGTCAATCCCGGTCTAGGGCTCTTGGATTGCACGTAAACATTATGCATGCTGCAGCATGGGGATATTTCATTCCTCAAGGATTCGAGAGCGTAGTATTATGTATGCTTCATCCCAGGTTTGACTAGGCCCCATAAAGTACGGGCCTGCTCGCCTGCCAATTCCCTCGTGGCTCGTAGGCGAGCGAGAGGCGTAACATGCGAGGTGGTTGGGGACCGGCATGAAGACATGGGATAGTAGCGCATCAGCTGCAGCCGATTCAGTTCATCCCACCATTCAACGATCATCATTATGACCGCGGGCGAACTCTCGAAGTGGGATACATTTGTGAGTTCTGACGTTGCCCACGTAGCTCGGCGCCTCGGACATAATCGGAGGATGCTGAGGTGAGCTCGCCGTGTCTCATCTCGACTGCCGCTCGGTCATACGACATGCATGACAGATGTGCAAATCGATGAGCTGGTTCACTCTACATCTTATGTATGTTAAGGTTAAAAAAGAATGGGAGTCGAGGCTGGATCCGAGGGCCAATACAAACGTCTAGAACCAGGATGCAACAAGCAATAGTGTGCCAGTAGGATAGCTTGCCGTCGAGCTGGCCCCCCTCCATTTTTGGCTGGCCTATGTCACATGCCCCTTATACGTGCCTTGACGGCAAGGATAACAGCACTAACTACCAGAACCACTTCGTCCTAGAAGTTCTTGGTCCCGGCGCTGTGCCTAGGTCCGAACGTTGCAGACGTCAGCGAAGGGGCTGATAAGGAGGGAAAGGCGCACAAGGAGGAAGATCGGCTGCACCACGGGCTTGGCCTTTTCTTGGCTCAGAGCCGCTTCTCCGGAGTGCGCGGGGTACGTGGCCGTACCGAACAGTGGCACAGCACCCGCGTTGAAGAATTGGGAAATGCAGTCATTTCAATCGTTGCCTCGTTATTGGTGCAGGCATAAATTGCGGTTAGAAGAGTGCCGTGTCCGATCGTTATTGTACTCCACAGGACGGCGACAAGACTCAATTCTCGGAGGGACGAAGGGGGGGGGGGGGAATTGGCGCGTTTCACGCTGTTGCTGCCCAGCGCACTTGGGTTGTTAATGATGGTCTAACCGTTACGGCCTAACTGAAAGCTTTGATGCATGGGAAACATACTCGACCTACGCGCATCTCATTTGTGCCTGCCTGGGGGGCAAACGAGTCAAGGTCAAGGCCATGAGGCCACTTCCTGAGCATGATGCAGCGGAGACGATCGTTCATGGTTTCGAGCTGCTGGCCAACGGGTTGCTTCCTTGGCTGCGTTACATCTTGCATGCTTGGTCAAGCACAAGCACAAGCACAAGCCACCATGAGCTCTATCTTGTCATGCCTGCTGCTGGGCTTGCATGCTGCCTGCACTTGACACTCTCCGGTGTTTAGCGGATTTCACACCCTGGTCTCCCCTTGGTTGCTTTTTTGGCTTGTGACGGGGCCATCCTTTGACCCCTCCTCGGGAACCCCCCCCTGCCAGCCCTTTCCCATGCATCCTCTGCGGCCTCCAATGTCCTGGAGTTTGGGGCTGAGGAGGGGCAGATCGATGTTTGTTTTCCTCTGCCCAGAAGGTAGGCGGCTCCAGGTTTCGCGCGAGCTAATATGCGTTAACTTTCTATAGGCTGTGGCGGGTGGTTGTGTCGTTGTTGTTGTTGTTGTTGTTGGTGGTGGTGGTGATAAGGTTGTCGCATGCCTGAGACTAGGCTCGGGATCAAGAGAAGGTTATGCTGTAGCTTAAATCATCATCTGACCACATGCTCTTTTCCCTCGCACTGCAAGGTACCGCTGAATCTTCTTTTCTCATTGGTAGTAGTTGAGCGTAGACTACGTATTTGGTGTTCAGGTGTCAGTCCGACGTCGCGGTATTCTTCTCTCCCTCCCTTGCTCTCAGGGCTCAGCGGACAGGTATCACAACAGCCAGATCCAACCGGTTCCAGACCGCCCATCGTTCTCGTTTCTTCCCCACACGATGGTACGGGACAGATACTGAGTTACAGGCAGCCGGGTTTGGAGTCGGCGACTTGCCGGGATCCATGGCGCTAATTCATAAGAGCCCAGGGTCGGCCGTGGACAAATCTGCCAGAACCGAACGAGTGACACTGACGATCATTTCGCTTGAGGGAGCTGTCCTCTCTCTCGTGCTCAACCCAACTCAACTTACCTTACCTACCGGCTGACACTAACTTAGACCAAAGCCTTTGACACGCTACCACGGCAGAACGAACCCTTTCCCGCCCCCTCCACACGCGACGCAACCCACCCTTGCTCGCCACTAAAACAGCCCAAGTGGACGAAGACGCCGACACTCTAACTAACTTCGTCGGAGGAGCCTTTCCACTTTCTTGGGTCGTCATAGTCAGTCTACCTTGCCTCACTGCACGGAGTAACGTACCAGCCAAGCCAAGCCAGACCAAGCCAAGGTCAAAAGGTACGGCGGGCTTGGGGGAGGGGGCAGTTGTAATTTACCAGGGAAGCTTGCGCATCAACCCTCGTCACCGTTACAGCAGGACTCCATCATCGAGGGTACTTGAAGTGCTGCCATCATCTTCGTCCTCGGCAAACCGCCATCTCTTCCCTCTCCGGCCGCCGCCATCCCCCTTACAGCAAACACCATCAGCGTCTATCCCTGCCAACTCTGCCCGCGCGCATCGATAAGCAAAGGAGATAAAACCAGGAAACAGGTGGTGACGTGCCATTCTGATTAGAGCTCCCCAGAAGCAGTCGCGCAAATCGCCCTTTTTTTGTACCTCGCACCACGGCGCACCACAGCGCACCGTCCCGTCCCGTTCCCCTTGACTGGTCGCCCGAGCCCAGCTCTGTCGTCACAACCTCGCAGCGAATCGATTCCACCATCACCACCTCGTGGGCCAGCTCTTCGACCACCTCACCTCACCTCACACCTCACCGCACTCTCACCTCGGCGTCGACAGGGTTTGCCCTCTGCCAGGGAACAACAAGAAGAAGGAAAAAAATCTCTGCTTCAGCGGTTTCTCCCCACCGCGTTTATCTGTTGCACACCTGCGGCTGTTGGCACCCGCTACGGCGCCGCTGACCAGCTGCTTTGCTCTGCTCTGCTCTGCCCTGCACCCAATTGAGTAACGTGCTTGCCTCGCCTTATCTGCCTCGTTAACCGGCTCTCACCTTCCCTCACCGTGAGCCGTGGGTCGTCTCCGTCTCCGTCTCGTTCTCGTCTCCAAGGGAAGAGATTTTTCTTCTTCCTCCCGCGATTCCATCCAGTAGCGATCGACCCCCTCCCGACCGACAGCTCCTTTCCCACCCACGCGCACAGGACAGTTTGCTCCTTCGACTTGAATTGCCTGATTTCGGTTCATAGTCCAACCTCTACTCCTCCCGTGCTTGCAATTCCCAAGCCTGCCACCCTCACTGCCATCGATTGCATCCGTTCATCGTGCCTGTCTTCGGCGCCTTCAGTGCGTCTTCGTTCTCGCCTGCCAAACCAGCCCACAGCTTAAGACTGCTCCTCTCCCCCATGCCGACGGCCGATACGACGTTGCTTCTGCAAACACCTCTTTGAGGCTCAACGAGCATTGGCATATCATCCTATACTACCCCATCATCTCCAACATTACTTTATCGTCTTAGACACGCGCAACCTTCTCTCGCTTCTGCAGCAGAGACACCTCCCGCTTGGGACTTCCGAGACATCTTGCAACCCTTGCCCGGGATGGACTCACCAAAGCAGGCCCGTAGCCCGGACTCTGATGTCTCGCCTGGAACTGAGCATCCCCAAATCTCGAACCAGGCCAAACCTGAATACTTCTCGTCCGACAACAACACCGCTGAGGGCTCAGCCACCAGCGTCAAAACAAGCTCCTGGGACGGCTCCTCGGAGCGCAAATCGAGCATTTCCTTTGCTGCCGACGTGCGCAAGGCCAATGGCAGTACCACTACTGATGAAGACGAGCTCGAGGCCTTTGCCCACCGGTCATCGCTTGGTCGGAAATCATCCACCTCGTCTGTCACTTTCCGTCCGCGCCACCATTCATTGCCTCAAGGTGTCCAGAAGCAAACCGATGGCTCACGAATTCGGGCCAGTTCGCCGCCCCACGATAGGTAAGTTTCTCTTCCTGATTGTTTTATTCCATCACCTGCCGTGTCCAAGATGTTGTCAACCCTGCTTCTCCTTACCTGGCGCACATGGGAACATTTCGGATCTACTTTGTTTCTTTTTCTCTCTTCTATTCGGAGATTAATTGGGAGGTGCGCCATTCGTCGCGACGGTTGGACAAGTGTCTCCTGTCATTGCGACACAAAGCTCGTTTGCGCGTCGATCCGGCACTCTTCTGCCGAGTTGATCGCTCTTTGAGACAATGGGAAAAGCGCCCTCACCAGCCAGCCATCCGCTTGAATATGTGGACGTTGGCGAGATTAGACGCAGCTCGGTGGACGGCAGCCCCTGGACACAGGGTGCGCTGTGAGACATTCATTCACCACCAATGTCTCAAAGCCGGGCCGGACGGTCCTGGGATTTCACATGCCTGCAACGCTGTCGGAAATGTAGCCTCAATTATCCCGGCGGCCATGGGGCCTTCGGTTCCTGTCGTCATTCCCCCGAGGTGTCCACACGCCGTATCCGTCTAAACTTCACGGCTAGCCGGCTTTGTGAACGTCTCCCTGAGCCTTTGCCCCACAGCTCTCACTCGTTTACCCCGCCGCCGTCGCAAAGCTTCCCTCCGACACCCCCCATGGCATGACTCTGAGCCTTGGCTTGCTTGGGGTGACGAAGGCAGTGAAGGAAAGCTTCTCTGGCGACGCTGACGCTGACGCTGCGGAGCTAGCCGCTTGCTGAAGCCTCGACCGACTCACAGCCACGATCCTAGTGGTCAAATTCCCGCAAGCGCGGGCGCCGACTCTTCTCGCCCTCTTCCTCACTTTCTTCCCCGTCCGTGATCATTTATCCACTTTTCCACACCATATCTCCGCTTTCACCTTCACCTTGACTCTTCCTCAATTGAATCGTCCAAGCACCCCTAATCTTGACCATACTCCTGCCTTCTCGTGCGACCATGACGGCGCTGACAGAACCCCCTCATGACAGGTTTCAACGCCATGTCGCATTTGACAATGTCTCTATTGGGGAGCCGACTAAACACAACACCCCCTCCCTAATGCTCAATGTCCGCCATAAGGGCTACCAACCTCGGCGTAGGTCTCGCACCTTCATGGTTGGCGTAGATGAGAATGCGTATTCCGACTATGCTTTGCAGTGGCTCCTGGATGAACTCGTCGACGACGGAGACGAAGTTATCTGCGTTCGCGTTCTAGAGAAGGAGATTCGTCCAAGTGAAGGCAAAGGATACATCGAAGATGCACAGACTACTATGCAGCACATTATTGAGAAGAATGGGGCTAACCGCGCCCTCAATTTCACTCTCGAATATGCCGTGGGCAAGCTGCATGGAACATTCCAGAGACTGGTAAGGCGAGATGGTCCCCGGCGCTGCTGAACCTTGCTCACATTATTCTCCCAGATCCAAGTTTATCAGCCTGCAATGCTCATCGTAGGCACCAAGGGCCGGTCATTGGGCGGCTTTGGAGGTCTTATGAACACTCGTAATTCGTTTTCCAAGTATTGCCTCCAATACTCGCCCGTCCCCGTTATCATCGTCAGACCGACCGAGAAGCGCAACAAGAAAAAGGAGAAACGAGCCAACGATGCCACCCGCAAGACGTACTTGTCCATGCTGGCTGCTACCCAAGGGAAACACGAAGCCGACAGCGAAGCAAGTAGCACTTATGAGCTGGAGACGAAAATTTCTGCAGATGAAGAGGCGCATCAAGTTGCCAAGGTGCTTGGCTTGCCAGCGGCATTCGATCCTACCATCAAGCCGCTCAGCTCCTCTCTCCTCCAGCCGAGGATGTCGTCCCGCCCGTCTAGCCCGCACCCTGCGCCAAGCCCCCCTGAGAATCGTCGAGTCGTGAACACGGCGGTAACTAACACCGGCGCGGATAGTGACGAGGACGACGAGGAAGAAGAAGATGGCGACTTTGAGGTTATGACTGGCCAGCAGGCCCTTGACACCCAGATAAAGAGAGCACGACTTCATGGAATGGAGCAAGGCGAGGCTGCCGCACTCAGGAGACGCGTTGATGACGAAGACACCGATGACGATGAGGCACAAGCTCAGGCGGGCGCTGGCGCTTCGTAGAAGAAGCACGCTGGCCTGGAAGTTGACTCAGAGGGCTCTTGCAGTTCGTTGGAGGATGACTTCGGAGCACCACTAACGAGAATGTGGAGTCAGCAAGGCGAGATGTCATCAATAGCTGCCACTGCCAGCACTGCCCACCCTGACCGACCCAAGCAAGTTCTTGTCGAGCAAGATACAAAGCATTCGCGACATCGCAAGCATCGGCGGCTAAAAAAATTCATGACCCCGATTGCAGAAGAATCAAGTCCTACCCGCGGCGAGGGCTCGGGTTCAAACACTCGACTGCCCAATTTCGAGCAGACTGCCGCCATTCATTGGTAGGATCAAGGCAATGTCTGTCGCAGGGCGACATACGGGATCAGTGTGGAGGAGGTTGAGGAGTCAGTCACGGGATCCAGTCGGGCTGCAAGTCTCAGTGACGGCGAGTCATCTTACAGCGACCACCGGGCGGCAAATGCTATTGATGTTGTCGAGGATGCGTATCCGCATACTCAGAAAGCTGTTGAAGGCTTTCCGCACCTTGATAAAACAGCTGCTTGTAGTACGCCATCCCGACTCGCTATTAGCGACGTGGAGGACACAGATACGGCTGTCTGCGATGCTGCGGACTGGGAGGCGATCAATTTTGAAGAGATGGTTGAGGACATGGATGCTTATAGGCAATACACGAAAGCTTTTGATACAGGGCCTCAAGATGGTGCGCAGCAAGACAGCGATGGAATGCATACAGTCCCCACTGAACTCGAGGCGAAATATGCTACTCGAGATAATTCGCAGGTTCAGACCAACCTCTATCTAATGTCTGAGTTACCATTTCCTGGTGGCACACCATGCGATGATGTCGAACGGCCTCGGAAAATGGAAATGGATGCAGATAACAGCGACACCGATGTTGAGCCCGATTCTGAAGTGCGGAAAGCGTATGACGGGATACACGAATTGCTCAAGTCACTAAACGCTTCTGGTGCCACGCCTTCGGATACGGAGCAAGCTTCGAGCGGTGATGTGCACATCAATCCCGCCAGTTCCAGCTCTACCAATGGTCCGGGGAGCTCATCTGTCAATACCGAAGGCCTCCTAGACGAGGATCCAGCTGCACCTCACAACCATCCTTCGCAACTGGTGGCTTCCAGGACCGATGAGACGGCTGAAGGCATTCCTCTCAGGCCTCTGGGTAGATGTGATCAAAGTGCGACGAACAAGGTCAACGCCAAAAGCAGCGGACCTGGGACGGGCGGACCATTGTCGAGTCACCCTGTGGACATCGGCCCCGCCCCGAGCAACAGTGGCGCCAGCGCAGGAGCTCCAGGAGGTCGACAACCGAGCGATGGCGGACAAGGACAGGGCAACAACCAAGAGCAGGGCCAGAAGCCGACTATACAAGTACGACGCAGTTCTCCAGCACTCAGTAAGCTTGAGAGGAGGGGACGTGCTGAAAGGTCTTGTTCTTTATGCGCAATTTTTAGATCTGTCGTTGAGTCCAGTCAAAGTTTGGTCAGTGGTGTGAGCAAGTGGCTTCTGGAGTTTGATTGGGGCTGTTGTGGGACTGAAGGCTTCGTTGGAGGATTTGAGTGGATGGTATGAAGGAAAAACGATGCACACTTTACAGCGTTGTTTCGAATAGAATAGCTGCATGTTTGGGAGGCCATGGATCAACAGGTATTTGTAGGTTGGTAGATAATATTTGAAGCGATTGTTTTCAGCGCTCATACTTTCTTGCATTTACGAGGTTTGGGGCACGGGCGAGGTGAAGTCCATTTGTATGGCCAGGCACTGAATCCACCCATTCACCAGTAATCCTTCCCAGTTCTCTGGTCTATGCAACGGCGCCTGCTCTTGGCGACACGTGGTTGGGCTCAATGCTAGGGACGAGTTGTGCAAACACGGTATATGCGTAGATTGCCGTGCAAAACACTTGGCGAAAGGGTCTCCTGATGTCTCAGACAGTGGTGCCCGGCCAAACAAGCATCATATGGGTATGTCTTGAAATGGGGAGCCTGGGGATTAATCAAGTTTAGACTAGACGTGCGAAACGTGATATTCATGGAATACTATGGTAACTACCATGGTGTCATTGTGCTGCGTTGAGTGCGTCGATAGCCTTGGGAGGGCCAAACAGGGCAAAGGGCATTCATGTCCTCAAGTCAACGGAGAATGTTTTGTCCTACAGACAGAAATAGATAAGGTCAGGTAGTTCGACTGGGTGGTCTCCTCTACTACCTCAAGGTAAGCCAGAGTTTAAGGTAGTTAACGTTAACTCAGGTACAAGCCAGGTACCGAGCGAAAGGAGACCCAAATTAGGAATACCTTACCTCATGTGGAGATTTATTAAGCTGTTTCCGACCGTCCCACCATCCCATGCGACGGTCCAAACTTCGTCTCGGACTGACTCTTACGCAGTAGCCAAAGGTTGTTTTATAGTAATGTGAAGCCGAGAGGTGGGATGGATAACATGTTCTTTTTCCAATTCACTTCCCATCAGCATCAGATAGAGGGGATTGACTCGGCCCAAGGCCCCATTCCCTTACATCACCGTGCTCTTTCTTTCTTGGCCGGCCATGGAAATTCTTTTCACCGAAAAGGGTTCACAACCTCCCAAAACCCCTCGCCGTCCAATTTGCCCTTCTAGACCAGACCTAGCACCCTCCCGCCTGTATCCATCTGTAACACCCGCCAGCCACTCAGCGCTCCTGACGTCAGAGCTCTCCCCCATTCTCTGAGTCCTATCTTCACTTTTTTTTTTGTTTTTTTATATTTTTGGACCCTATTCTAGACTTTCGGAGGAGACGCTTGCTCTTCTCTTAAGCCCGCTACTCACCATGGATGTGCACCCTAAATACGATGACTATGACTTCCCCTATCTGGCGGCCACGCCCCAGGATGGACACGCTGGCCATCTGAGCGACCAGCAGATCGCCCAGGTCCACCAGCTGCGCATGATGCTCGAGTCCGAGGGCTTCACGGAACGCCTGGACACCTTGACATTGGTACGCCGCGGATGAAAAAGTGTCGGTGAAGGGGCGCACAGTGAACGGTAGAAAAGGGGGCGCGCGGGCTAACGTGAGCTTGGACTGTAGTTGCGATTCCTCCGTGCGCGCAAGTTCAACGTCGATCTGGCTAAGCAGATGTAAGTTTCACCACCAGCCTCATGTTATATCACACATGTTCTTTGTCACATTCCAAACACAATGAGATGTTCATTTTTTGCTAAACTCCGCCTCAAGGTTCGTCGACTGTGAGAAGTGGCGCAACGAGACCAAGCTTGACGAGGTCCTGCCTACCTGGGACTACCCTGAGAAGCCCGAGGTTGCCAAGTACTACAAGCAGTTCTACCACAAGACGGATAAGGTTTGTACTCGTGCCATCCCTCTCACGACGCTGGGCTCATCACTTACGGACTCGGTAGGATGGTCGTCCTCTGTACATTGAGACCCTCGGTGGCATTGACCTCACCGCCATGTACAAGATCACCTCGGCCGAGCGCATGCTGACCAACCTGGCCGTCGAGTACGAGCGTGTCTCCGACCCTCGTCTTCCCGCCTGCTCGCGCAAGGCCGGCTCCCTCCTCGAGACCAGCTGCAGCATCATGGACCTCAAGGGCGTCTCCATTACCAAGGTCCCCTCGGTCTACTCCTACGTCAGCCAGGTCTCCGTCATCTCCCAGAACTACTACCCGGAGCGCCTCGGCAAGCTCTACATGATCAACGCCCCCTGGGGCTTCTCCACCGTCTGGAGCGTCGTCAAGGGCTGGCTCGACCCCGTCACCGTCAGCAAGATCCACATCCTGGGCTCCAGCTACAAGAGCGAGCTGCTCAAGCAGGTCCCCGCCGAGAACCTGCCCAAGGAGTTCGGCGGCACCTGCGAGTGCGAGGGCGGCTGCGAGAACTCGGACGCCGGCCCCTGGCACGACCCCCAGTGGGTCAAGCCCGCCAAGTGGGAGAAGAAGGCTGCTGCTGCTGCCACCAGCAACGGCGCCCAGCCCGAGGCTCCCGCCGTGACCACGGGCGTCGAGTCTGCCCCCATCCCCGAGGTCCAGGGAGACGCCAAGCAGGCTGCGTAAAGTCGATTCGATACCCCTTCCTCCCTCCCTCGCTCAATCCCTCCATTTCACCCCCATCAAATAGACACCCTGTTCTCTAGACCATCTGCTGTTTTTTTCTGGTTATGCAGAAGGATATCGCATATATAACATTGAATGAGGACTACGTTGTAATGAAACAGAAATATAGATGATATCTAGATACATAAAAACAATATAGTTACCGGTATTACAAAGGCGAAAAGTACCATATACTCCTCCGCCGTTGCCAGCAGGAAGGTCTTGACGGACGCTTCTGTTCCGACATTGGGGTGCTCGAAGTCACTTATGGCCCGGATTAAAGTGTATTCTCTCACTATGGTGTGTGTCTCGCCGGGAGAAGTAGAATTTTATGCCAGATGCAGCCCGATTCCCAGAAAGCACACTCTCTTTCTACTACATATGTGACACTGGTGCCTCCAAGGCAGAGTCGGCCTTTGCTAAGATCGGAGGCTCGTTTGGCAGTACTTCTGTATTTTGAAGGATAACCTTGCGTTCGACCTTGGGACTGACCGAGTCCATGGGTGGTTCCAATGTATGCCTCCATGACTGAGATAGACTGTTCTCGCCACGACTTCGTAGAACAATGTCAGTTCGCTCTCCTCTCTTGGTTGTAGCACATTCTTCCCACATTTTCATGCCGCGGCTAATTCTGGACCAGCTTCTTCAGTAGCACTAATCGCGACGTCAACATCTTGAGGCTATGGCTTGTCAGCAAGTGTTGTCGGGCGTTCCAGAGGGTGCATGTTGGAGATTGGCTCAGCAGCACGACCCGAACGAAGCATGGCTGGGTCAACAGCCAGCAGGTCGTGACTGCTCCATGTTCAGTAATGCGGCCATTTTATTTATTGTTATTTTTTGGGGAGGGGAACAATTTGTCTCAGCTTTCATCGGCCTCCGTCCCGGTTTGAACGTTTTGCCGTTTCCCGTAGGTGCCCATGGAGCTTGAGCAACTGCTCTGACTATCGGAAGCTAGCCTGGTGATTCAGCCGACATACGCTCCGCATCGACAACTACCATCGCGAGCAAGGCCCGGAGCGCGCGGTGAGAATGGTTGCCGGCATTGTGTAGGTAAGCAAATGGGACCTGAAGCTCGTCAAGTAGCTGTTGCAGGCTGAGCCCGTAGGATAGTGGAGTTGGAGTTGGAAGCTGCACTGCTCTGATCGTGCCGATCATGTAAAGAGGGTTGAGGTTACTTGCGCAATACCGAGTTCTTACTATCAACTGAATGGAATAGAAGCACAATGTCGGAGACCAATGATGCTGTCTCATGTAGCTTCTGTTTCAACTCCTGAGCAGCTCTGCTTTTAAGAGTCCCCTAACTAATAAGCGTTCTTCTGGGGTCCGATATTCAGAATCATCTATGATGTAGTACTTGGATAGGACATGGCAACTGGCGTGATGAGCAGTTTCTGCAAGCCTTGGGTTTCGAGGTATGATATGCCAATGTGGAATCGTGAGATGATGTCTTCGAATCCCTCGAGCTTATCGAAGTCAACAATAACAAGTATAACGTACTTGACGGCTATGTTTAAAACGGCAGGGATTGGCTTGAATGCCACATATATCCTCTTCGTAGCATCTAGGCCCCGAGAGTCTTCAAGATGGCCAAAGATGAATCGAAGGACAAGTGTTTCTTCTCCTAGTATTCCTCGGTACGGAGAGTCGGCTGCAGTGGTGGTGAGGTCCATACCACGGGCTCTAAACCTACTAATCCGAGACTAGACAACATGTAACAAAGCAGGAACTTCGTCCGAAGATATGCTGTTTGTGAATGATGGCAGCCTCAAATTTTTAACGGCAACTCAGAGTTGGTCGTCTTTTCGACATGATAGGAGGACTTTCTGCCAACATTGGCTCGTTTCTCGATTGCGTCAAGGTAGGTAGGGCTGGGTAAAGCGGATACGAGGCACGTCCCAAAAGCTTGACTGTCTTTGAAGTGGAAACGAGGTGCAGGGGTCACTTCTGTTCTTCACGGCAGAAGCTGTTTCACGTTGCAATGTGGGGTCGAGCTAAAGGTGCGCCACGAGGGACTTAACTTGGACTACAGGCGGGTGGAGCGCTAGAAATCGGCAGCGAAATGGCCTGTTGCAGCCCTTCTTCAAGGCGCAGGCTGGCTGGCTGGGGTGGGTGTTCTGGCGATATGATAACATTAACATTAGGGTACGGTACAGAGTACATGACGCTGCACCAGAGTCTGCAGGCGGCCGAAGGTACCGGCACAAGCTGGCTGATTGACTGATTTGATGCGCGCGGCGCGAACCCGAACGAAACGTATCATCACCAACAATGGCTTGGTTGGCCCCTTGCCATTGCCGGCTGCGGGCGGGCGCCCGGGCTTCATCTTAACTCCTGTCAATGACATTAATGATCGTCCCCCCCCCCCCCTGGTCGCCTTTCTAGCTTCTAGCTCCTGGGCCCATCGCAACTACGCATCTTACGCAAGCTTTCCCTCTCCACCTTTATTTCTCGTGTCCTTGCTTGTTCCTCGTAGACCTGGAAAGCAATCCTCGTCTCAATCCACCAGACTTCCTGTTCTCCGTACACCAGCCGATTTGGGTCCCCAAACATAACCCCCCTCTCCCTTTTCCACGGCCACCTCCCCGCCCAGATGCCCGCGAGCGGCAGGCCAAACGACTCGATCCGGGCTGAGTACAACCCGCCAGACGACGCTTTCATGCCCTGCCAGTCAAGCTGAGCTTCGGGGCTTGTTAGACAAACTGCAACTCTCGAACCCCACCGGCGCGGAACGAAGCGAAGCGAGCGTCGGAATACAATCGACGATTCTGGGAGAGGGAGTCCTTTCGTTGTCCTGAGACCCGCGCCAAATGTGGCCTTTTTCTGGCTGTGACGTGGACGATGCCTGCCAGGCGACCGATCCCAACGCCGTGACGCTTGCCGTCCTATTCTCCCTGGCGCCCTTCGTCGTCATCTTCGCCGGCGTCAACCTCCTGGTCGTCAGGCACATCTTCCCCAAGCTGAGCAGCTCGCACGATGCGCGCGACGGCGAAGACCACGTCCTGCCCGCCCACGCGCCCGCCGCGCTGCGCCAGGCCCATGCCGAACACGGCGCCAAGAGCTGGAGCCGGAAAGGCGCGGCCTGGACATTTGGAACGACGGTCGGACTGGCGGCGACGCTGGGCTCTCTGATCCTCGCCGAGATATTGGAGGTGGTCAATCCCGTCGCGCGGGACCTGGCGCTTCGCGTGACGGTGCCGACACTGCTGTTCCTGCTGGTGATTCTGGTCCCCTGGCTGGAGTGCCGGTCCCTCGTCAGCGGCGCCGGGTGGAGTTTTCAGAGATCCAGCAAGGGCAAGCTTCCCCGAGTGGCGTGGGGACTGCAGACGGTCCTGTTCCTGGGGTGGCTTTTCGCGTTCTGGTCTGTGGGCATTGCCGTTCCTACGAGCGCAATGAGCACTCCATCCGAAGACTCTAGCATGTCCGATACCTTGACGAGGGTCTGCCTCGAGAGAATCGGCGTCATTGGCATCTCGCTCATGGCGCTGCTCGCGGGCTTCGCCTCCGTCTCCTCGCCGTGGCACACCTTCAGCGAGGTCTCGGGCCGCAAGAAGCGACCCATCACCGACGCCGACGTCAACCGGAAGCAGGCCGGCCTCGACGCCACGAACGAGATGCTCATCACGAAGCGGCACCGGCTGCAGCAGATCGAGCGCAAGGTGGCCACGCAGAACTCGGCCTCGACGGGCGCCGCTGGTGGCCTCGTGAGCAAGATGATGGGCTCCATCAGAGGCGCGTCCGGGGACGAGGCCGAGATCCGCTCGCTCAAGCTGGAGATTACCGGGCTGGAGACGATGGAGGCCAACCTGTCCTCCAGCTTATCGATGATGAAGAATGCGCGTGCCGCCAACGTACGCGCCTCAACGACCTTTGGGCGCCTCATACTAGCGCCCTCTTACTTTTTCAGCTGCTACTGTCTGTACCGCATCCTCGCCACTTTCCTCACCACCATCCGCCGTGCGTCGTCCCCCTCGGCCAGCTTCTCCAGCAGTGACCCCATCAACCGGTTCCTTGGCCTGCTCGCACGGCACTGGGACCCCAAGCTGGACCAGCTCGCGTGGGCCCGCACCATCAGCTTCGCCCTCAGCGGCGTCATCCTGCTCGCGAGCGCCAACAGCGTCGTCCAGACGTTCCACCTCTTCGCCAAGTGGATGCCGGGCCTGCTCCACCACGCGCAGGCCAACCTCGCGCTGGCCGTGGGCCAGGTCGCGGCCACGTACGTCATCTCGGCGAGCCTGCTGCTGCGGAGCAACCTCCCCGGCGAGGTGAGCTCCGCCGTGGGCGGCGTGCTGCGCGGCGCCCCGAGCCCGGCCTTTGTCGACGGCTGGTTCGAGGGCTGGTTCCTCCTCGGGAGCCTGCTGACCGCCGTGGGTCTGTGGATCGGCCGCAAGCTCGCGGGCGAGGAGGACTGGGACGACTTCGGCATGGAGGAGATGGGCGCCAAGAGATCATGAGAAGAAAGAACCATGCCTTTTGAAACATAAAACAGCGGATTATAATTGTTTCTCGAGCGGGTACATCATACATATATACTTAATGTTGGAGTCGGCGTTGGGATTAACGATTGAAGGGTGGCGGGCGATTGTGGCCTACGAGCTTCCAGACAAAGTCGAGTCCTCATGAGAAAGGCCGGACAAAGATGAACATGAAACCTCTGTAATGTATATATAATCACCGCATGTCAGGCGGATATATACTGCAAAACGAATTTATTTTGACCTACGCCATTCCCACCGTGTATTAGTCCCACGTGTCATGCCCGCATCAACACTCATCTAGACCTTTTGCATCTCTCCAGCCATCCGTCTCCCTCCATAACCTGAATGCTGCCAGCAACGTCTGCTTCACCCCTTCGCTCACAATCTTGAGTTCCTTCCGCTCGTCCCCCACGCGGATGTATCCGTCCCACACCTCGTCCTCGGTGACCCACGCCGCCTCGGAGTGCTCCTCCGGCTGCAGCACCACCGTGTCGTCAGCAGAGCCAGGCTCGCAGGCCACGGCCACGGCCACGGTGGCGCGGGCCCACCGGCGCCCGGTCTCGATGAAGGTGCAGAGGCCCGAGGCCTCGTCGAGGTTCCACCCCATGGAGGGGTCCTCGTCGCCGAAGCCGGTGAAGAGGAGCTCCTCGACGTTGGGGCGCACGGCGCCGAGGACCCGCGTGCCGCGCAGGCCCGTCTCCTCGCGGAGCTCGCGGACCGCGGCGCCGGCGAGGCTCGCGTCGTCGGGCACGTCGACGCTGCCGCCGGGCATCTCCCACAGGAGCGGCCACGAGTCGGTCGCGGCGCGGCGGACGAGCAGCGTGCGCGGGGGGTTGCCGCCGTTGGACCAGGACGAGGGGTGGAACACGACGGCGGAGGCGAGCAGGCCTTGGATGTGGGGGTTGGCGACGAGAAAGTCTGACGGGTGGATGAGGTAGATGGAAGGGAGTGAGGGGGCGTATTCGATGTCGGGGGCGGTGGTGCTTGGTTCCATTTTTGTTTTCGTGAAGACGAGTTGAGTCAATGGATGGCGGTGAGCTGTGGTTTGAGCTTCTTGTTGTCAGGGAAAGTACTGTATGCGCTCGATGAATCTCAACTGTGAAGACCCAATGATACTAAGGCAGAGAATACGAGATACGCCACAAGGATGTCCCGATGCCTCCTCTGCGTTTTCTCTTTTTTTCTGCGCTGGGTATTACGCAGCGTTGCAGTCTTAAATTGTGTCTGCCGCTTTGTTCTTATATAAGAGGGCCCCTGGTGCTTCGTGATCTAGGCAACACCATTTATGTTTCCATCAACTCACCCAGGGTCCCATGCGATCCGCCCCTCCTGGAATGGAAAATCAGAGCTGCCTATCCAGGCAGAACACATAGTACGAAGAGATGGATTGTTCAGGCAGAGTCACGCTGACAATCAAGCAACTGCTCAGGTCGTCCCAACACCTTTGGCTCCCCTTCCACGATGACTTCACTCTGCATCAGTAACCTCCAGACCTTCAAAACTTTGAACGTAGCATAATGAATTCGAATCTGATCTAGCCATCGGTACACAGAAAGAACAAGCGAAAGAAAAGAATCATTGAATCATCAACGTTGTGTTTAGATAAATCCATCGTTCATTTCATCACTTTCCCCCTGCTGTTCATCCCACGTCTCTTTAACTCTCCTCTCCCCTCCCCTTCGCTAGGCCCTTTTCCCATTTCCTCTTCTCGACAGGTCCACGTCACAAAAAGATAAGAAGGAAAAAAAAAGAAGAAAGAAAGCTCTCTTCCGCAATGCACCCCCGTTTCTTGCAGGCCGCGTTGCCCTCGGAAGCTCTTCTCCCACGGGGGCCTCTTTTCCCCCCTAATTTCTCAGAGAACTTTTCGTGTCAATATATCGAGAAGAACGCCAGGCCAAATGCTCAAACATCCCTTCGTACCCTATAAGATACATCAGAACACCGGAAACTTTTGTCTTTCTTTTTTTCTTCTTCCTTTTTTTTCTTTGTCAATTTCGTGGTTTCGTGATCGCGTCGTCAACTGTCTACCTCGTAAGATAGTGGCACTGTACGCGCGCTACCAAGGCAGGAGAACAACGACGCTTCAAAGAGAAGAAAAATTGGCCATCGAAAAGATCTGCAATGTCCGTAGACTCCGGCTTGAGCCCCGACGATCGAATATCATTGCGAGAAAAGGACGAATAAAGGAAATGTTGAATGTCATCACGTCACAAAACATGGAAACCGTGTTCGTGGGATCGAGTATCTGGCGAGAGTCGTCAAAATTCTGTCGACAATTCAGGCAGGTAGCCTGCCGAGTGCACGCCGCTGGCTCCATACCAAGCTGGCCCCGGCTTGCATCTCGCGACAGTCTTCTAGTCGTGCAAAGATGAGAAAGGAAAATGCGAAACGAGGCACTGTCTACACCTCGCCGCTTTAGACTCGACCCGGTCGTCCCTTCTTATTGGGGACAGTAGTCCAGCCGTCGTCTTCCTGCGTAGGTGTCTCGGGCTCATCGGCGGAGCCGGCCGGCTGCTGCTGCTGCTGCTGCTGCTGAGCAGGAGAGCCGTTAGCGCGAGGGGGGCGGCCCTCACCACGAGGGGCGCGAGGTCCGTCTCCGCGGCCACCGCGGCCACCACGAGGGCCGGAGGGAGCACCACGGTATCCACCTCGAGGCTCGCTTGGGCCGCTCCTCCAGTTGCCGGCCTCAGTGGCGCGGGACTTGGGGGGCTCGCGAGGCTCCCGGGGCTCACGAGGCTCCCGCGATCGAACGGGGATCTTCTGCTCCTCCGTGCCATCTTGCGGCTCGGCGGGCTTGCCCGTCTTGGACTCCTCTTCCTTTGCCTCCTGGGCCTTGGCTTCGTTCTCCTTGGCTTCGGCCTCGGCCTCAGCCTCGGCTTTGGCAGCAGCTTCCTTGGCCAGGCGGCGCTCCTCCTTAGCCCTCTCATCAGCCTCGCGCTTCTCCTGCACGGCCTGCAGCCTCTTCTCTTCAATCACCTTCTCTCGAGTGGCCGTGTCAATGGGACGAGCAGCACCAAAGGGGCTGGCCTTGGCGTCGCCACCAGCCTGGGATGCAGCATCGGGGGCTTCGGACACAGTTCGCTTCTGCAGGTTCAAGCGAGGGCGACCGGCCGGGGCAGCAGGGGCAGTAGGAGACGTGGGAGTCTCGGCTTCGGCAGCAGGGGGCTGGCCAGCAGCGTCAGGACGCATGCGGTCACGCCACTGGAAGTCCTTCTCGGCAGCGGTGACAGTACGCTCGGGTCGCTCAGGTCGCTCAGGGCGATCGGCAAACTCGCGTCTAGGGGGGCGGGCACCCTCTGGCTTTCCTTCACCCCAGGCGGCGGGGGACTGGCGGCGGTTGCCGCGGTAGGACTCGCTGCGCTCCTCCATGCCCTCTGGGGCAGGGCGAGACTCTTGCTGGGGAAGAGGCGACAGGGGTCCGCGACGCTCCCAAGTGTGCTCGCGAGGGGCACGGCTTTCGGCGGTAGCGGGGTCCCGCGAGGGGCGGCGCTCGCCAAAGTCGGAGGGCTGGCGGTTGCCACGCGAAGAGGGTAGGTCCGGAAGAGGACCCTTGCGAGTCCAGTCGCTCAGGTCACGGTTAGAATCACCGCCTCGGTCGTTGCCTCCGCGGGCTGGAGCAAGTTAGTGACTGGTGCTACTCAGAGGAGGTTGGGTGAGACATACGAGGATCGGCAATCTTGATCTTGATCATGCGGCCCTGGAATGACTCTCCGTCTAGGGTAAGAGCCTTCTTGAGGCCTTCAACGTTGGCAAATTCAACATATCCAAAACCCTTGGGTCGTTGCATCTCGCGGTCCTCGATGATACGGACAGAGGCGACATCGCAGCCCTCGAAGAACTCGGTGACGGTCTCTTGCGTCGCATCGTAAGAGAGATTGCCCAGATGAGCGGTGTAAGGGGGTCTGTCGGGGATCTGCTGAGGGAAGTCGTTCCGGGGTTCACGGACAGAGTAGCCTACTTTCTGTTAGCAAGTAGAAAAGAAAGCAGCGCCAAAGGCTTCTTTACCTCGATCTTGCCAAGAGGAACTGCCGCCCATGCGAGAGCGGTCGCTGGGGGGAAGAGCCTGGGTTCCTGAGAAGATCGCGTCAGTACAGGTCACGGGCGACTATTTTGTGGGCACGAGGCGTGGCAGCATACCGGTCACTAGCAAAGGTTAACGTTTGTTCTTGCAAGCCAATTCAGGAACACACAAACTTACCATAGGTCTCTTCGACCTCATCAGCCCAAGAACCACCTCCAAAACCTGCGCCTGTGATCCGTTAGTATGCATGTTCATAGGACTGGGCAAGTCGGTGGGGTCCTTTCCCCAGCCGTGTGGGAGGGAGGCGGGGGGGGAGGATGAGGGCCAAGGACGAGCACGAACCTTCAGACAGAAAGTCCCCAAGGGACATCTTCTGCTGTTCCTTCTTCTTAGGAGCTGTTGCGACAGGAGAGATCAGCAAGCGGAACAAGATGAGAGGGTGGGCTCAGCGCAACGCACCCATGATTGCGGCTTAGCGGCTACGCGCAACGAAGACGATGCGCGCAACGGGGGGGGTTAAGAGGATAGAGCCGGACTGAGCAGCTCTCCCTCAGGCGTCGGGAGGGGGTCGTCGAGAAAAAGTCGTCGATCGGAAGGGAACGACGAGGGGCCAATTCAGGCGGGGAAAACGAGTCGAGAGCGAGGCTGTTGCTGGGACCCTGACAAGCGGTGCCGTGTCTGGGTTGACGAGTCGAAAATTGCTCTGCGGCGTAGGGGAAAAATGGCAATGGAGACTTGTGAGGGTTGGCTCAATTTTCGCAGTACCAGGAGTGGGTGGCGCTAGGCCGCCCCGGGACTAGCGGCCCTGGCTTGACGTCTCTTTTTCCCTTTTTTCCTTGCAGAAGCTCCGGCGCGAGGCTCCAACTGTGCATACCGGACGAACTTGTTCTATATCCGTGGTGAATGCGAGATCCAGGTCATGTGATGGTGCTTTGCGACGCTTGTTGCATCTTGTTTCGAGTCTGCCTTGGTCCTTGTTTGATCGTCTAGTTCCTCCTCCCATATTTTGTTTCTCTCGTTTGTGCTTCTCGGTTTCACCTCCTCACTGGAGCACATAGCCTGAGCCTGCTCACCATGAGCGGGACCGACGAGCCGCACCCGGGGCTGGCCCAGCGCCAGCGCCGCGGCTTCGTGCCGACCGAGATCACGGAGCTGCTGTATCCCTCTTTCAAGGTTGGCGCATGGACTGGTAGGCATCAGAAGCCCAGACTGCGTGAAAGCAGTTAGCTGACGACATCTCTAGGCTCCGCCGGTGTACTGGCAGGTGTTGGAGGCTCCATCGCAAAAGACACAAACCCTTTCATAGGCGGCACACTCACGGGAATTTCATGGTTCACTCTCGGTGGCACATATTGGTGTACGTATGCCTCGCATACTGAGAAGACTCGCCCCTACTAACGCATTCTCAGTCACCCGAACAGTGACGGCCAGGGCATGGGGCGGGGAGGCACAAATGAAGCCCCTCGAAAAGACAGCTCTGAGCGCTGTGTCAGGATCGGCCGCGGGTGCCATGGTTGGTCTCTTACGTGAGTTGACGTGTCCTCTCTGTGGGCTTCTCATACTTACATTACGTTTCTTTACAGGCGGTCCATCCACAATCATTCCTGGCATGGTCTTCTGGTCCGTGGCTGGTGCTGGAGGCCAGCTCATCGCCAACCAGGTGGTGTCATATCAAGCAAGGCATCATCCCGAGAAAGAGAGCTGGCTTGCATCAAAATGGAGCCCGTTGAAGAAGATCACAGACCAGGAGTATGTCGACATGATGGAGGAGAAGATATTAGTTGTCGATGCGGACATTGCCCTTATTGATGAGCGCATTGCTGTTCTCAGGGGTGGCGATCAGATGACAAACAATGGTAAAATCACGCCTGCGCAAGGCCATCGTTGATTCATTCGCGATTGGGTGCTCGGTATTGGTTTGGAGCGGCAGGTGACAGCACCGTTCCGGCTGTCATTCTTGTGTCATCCGGGTACCGCGCTCGCCCATAAGGAGAATACAAGGCTATGCGAGCAGCGGGACCACGGAGGCTTGCCAGCAATGCTGTTTACAATGTTGCACAAAGGACTCGCCCGGACGGCACTGCTACTGGCGGAACGGGCTTTGGAGCCCGACAGCTTCGTTCGGCTCTCTTTGTAATGAATGTATCAACTACTGTACAAATATACATCTAGCGGCTTTTTGTTTACAGCTCCTATTTAGAGGTTTGTCTTGCTGCACCGACATAACATATGACTGCATTTGTGTAGTATCGGCTTTGGGGTATCAGCAAAAAAACTCAGCCAAAACAGGGTACAGCAGCGTAAGTGATGTCCATTCACTTTCGGGCAGAGCCGCATCATATATGCTGTGACTGATGGGTAAGTACATCAAACAGGCGATAGATTAAACAGGTGGTAGCCCAACTCAACGAGCACAGAATGGGTGGCCAGACGGCTTGAGTGATAAGATGCCTGGTTGCTGTATCCTGGTCGAATACTAGTCTGGTGACAAATGGAGAACAGGAGCTCGGGGCACTTCGCCTCCAAGACGAACTGGAAGTGTTGACGTGCATGGATTGTTGCAGTTAATGCCTGTCAATTCTGTGCGGCCATTCTGCCCAGCATGCTTACCCGAACTTAGCTTGATTGGTCAGCATGGACCCAATTGGGGTTTTTGGTAAAGCAGCATGCTACTAATGAGGTGAGGGTACGTACCCTGTCTTGCCCTCGATCAGGGATATCGTGGTCCAGCCCGGACACTGGCCACAGTGCGGCGTTTGTGGGTCTACCTAGCACTGCAAGTATCTGCCTTACCTCGAAGCTCTGACCAGAGAATTGCCCAATTAGGTACTAATGCCCTCTGGTCTAGGCTCTTTGACACTTCAGCGTTGATGGCACGATTTGGATGCATTTTGAGTATCGATATGCATCACCAACAGCAAGAGGGTAAAGAAAGTTACCAACATGACGTTACGATTCCATTCCATCTCAGCAAATTACGGCAATTCCGACATTCCACCACAAATATGCGTATCTGAGCAAGCGGTTAGCAAAAAGCTGGCGCCGCCATGGCAAATATTCCCACTAAACAGTACGATACCCGAGGCAAGGTGGGTAAGTATCGACTACTCTGGGTACCTAAAATTGAAAACTCTAACAGAATCAATATATCGAACTACTTACTAAATATTCTTTTTCCAGGAAGATAATCATGAATTATTTCTTAGGATTTTATCCAGACGGGTTATTGATGATCCTAACGGTATCTATCCATCACCCACTTGCTTACAACAAGTATCGAAGCATATACGTCCATAAAGACTATAGTTATTATCTCCTGAACACATCCCGTACTGCTTTACAGTCCTGTTCCTGTTCGCTTATCTACTTTGGCAAGATCGATCATGGTCAGCGACTTCAAATTACGGGTTTTCGAAGGGGTAATCAAGACTGAAGTCTACAACTCGCGGATAGTTAGGTATAGTGCAGACCTAATTTTTGACAGACTATGTTCAAAGAGAAAGACAATTCCGCGATCATTGGAATCGAGGCATCTTAATGCCAAACCCAGGATAGATTTGGTAAAGCAGCTGAGAAATACATTATAAACAGGTAACTTCATCTAGTGGGTATCAGAACCAACATGATCAATTAAACCACGAATCACAGACTTCCAATTACGGTATCCTGTTTCTGACTTAACTTTGGTCACAGATAGCAATTACCAGCCGTATGGGTGGAGCACACAGGGACATGGATCAACTGAACCAGGTAATTTCGTGCGCATAATCTGACATGACCCTGGTCGCAGCAGCTCGACCGCAGATGTGCCCAATAGCGTGCAAGAGAAGAAGGGCAGGGCGCTTCTGTCGACGTTGGCTTTGCAATAAATGTTAATTTCGTCTTATAGACCCAGTCGGTCCCTCGATCTGTTGGCTTACTTTAAACAACATTGTTACTTGTTCTTGTTGCCTCTCCCACCCCAGGTTTGACAATACTTCGCTTGTGGCATCTGGAGACGTCCTGAAAGCACACTATGAGTATACTCTCGGCGGTTCTCACCGCCGTCTCCCTTCTCATCTTGGGCATGGTTCTTCGAACTGCATTTCAGTTGCTCCGCAACCTGAACATTGCCCGCAAAATTGGCGTTCCTGTCCGGATCATCCTAATCGATCACATGAATCCCTTGTGGCTCGTCTGTGATCGCGCAGTGCTTTCTTCGGTCAAGAAGCTTCCATTCGGACTCGGTAACAATAGTTTCACCAGGTATAACTACCGCGGCTGGGAGGTTCCTGATCGCTACTACTCACACCAGGAGATGGGGGATGCATACATACTGGTTTCCTCCAAGAACGTGTGGCTATATCTGGCGGACCCCGATGCTATCAAGGACATTTGGCGTCGTGGAAGCGAGTTTCCCCGTGATACATCAGTCACAGGTACGCTGGCCAACTCTCCCTCCAAGACCTGACGAAGCTCATGGTTTATAGCAATCCTCGATGTCTTCGGTCCGAACATTTCTACTGTAAGAACTCATGTGCTTGTTTCAAGTCTCACTTTTCCTGATGAATACGTGGTCTAGTCGCAAGGTTTACAGTGGCAGAAGCATCGTAGGATCACCGCCTCGTCTTTCAATGACAAGAACAACCGTATTGTTTGGTCCGAAAGTGTCACCGTAGCTACGGACATGCTAAGCTCCTGGACGTCAAAGTCGTCAATCACAACAGCTGCAGATGACCTCCGTTCCTTGTCCCTCCACGTCATGTCCCGGGCCGGATTTGGCAAATCGTTTAAGTACCAAGATCATGACGAGCGAGCCGCGGCAACACTTGCAAGCTCCACAATGAATTACCAAGATTCACTAAAGACCATTTTGGAGAATTGCGTTCTCATTTTCGCCCTGGGAAGAAAGTTTTTGGCGAAACCCTGGCTTCCAGAAAAGCTTCGACGAGTTCATGTCGCATGCGACTCATTCCAGAAGCACATGGAACAGCAGTACGACGAGGCCAAGGGGTCGCAAGGATCCGCTGACGGCAATTTCATGACCACGCTCGTACGTGCATCGCAACAAGAAGCCGCGCAGCTGGGAGGCCTCACAGAAAGTGAAATTTACGGCAATATGTTCACCTTCAACTTTGCCGGCCATGATACGGTCTGTCATACCTTCACTTTTGCCCTCTACTTCCTTTCCGCCAACCCGGCAGTTCAAGACTGGATCTCGGAAGAAATACAAACCGTCATGGGTGATCGACCACCACATCAATGGCTGTACTCCGACTTTCCGCATCTCAAGAGATGCTTGGCTGTTCTTTACGAAACGCTACGCCTGTACACCCCTGTGCCTACCTCCAAACTCGTCAACTCTCCTGAGCCCATTTCTCTACAGGTTGGAGGTACCTCGCTCGTTCTTCCGCCAAATACCATGGTCGTTCCCAGTTATTCGTCTACGCAAACGGATCCCAAGCACTGGGGTGCGGATTCTCTCGAGTGGCGGCCTTCACGCTTCATCAAGCGGCCTGAAGGAGTTTTGGGGGCAGACGTTTTGTATGGTGAAGAGTTCCTCACTCCAGACCGTGGCATTTTTCTCCCATGGTCTGGAGGTGCCCGAGATTGCATCGGTAGGAAGTTCTCACAGGTAGAATTCGTTGCGGTCATGGCGTCGCTGTTCAGAGACTGGCGTGTCAGTCCCGTTCTCATGGGTGGCGAGACAACCGAAACAGCCCAGAAGAGGATTTTGAATCAAATTGAATTTGACTCATCTCCGGTCCTGCTCTTGCAGATGAGGAACCCAGAGCGGTCGCCTCTCGTCTGGAGTCGGAGATAGGTTTACAAGGTACTATATAGCGATACGTTTAAAGAAATGGTATAGAGAGAGATTTGCTCAGGATCGTCTAGCACAAAATAAACTGCCTAATTCTTCTCTGTCTCTTTTTCGCTTTCATGATTCCAGAACTTTCTAGATCTAGGGCTCTCCTTTGACCACCTTATCGGCTGAAGGCTTATTGTCCTTGCTCAATCGGAGTCGTACAGTACAGTACATGGTTCTCTAAGACTTCGCCCTCTTTTTTTTTTCAGGCTGAAAAATGATGAAAGAACATGTTACAACGCACGATCAATGCATAGACCATCTAGATAATCAACCTTTTGGGTACAATTTAAACTAAAGTAAACCAATGTATATAGTACCAAGAAATATTGTTCAGGTGCTATACAGATTTGAATTCATGCTGCCAAAAAGAACACTGGTGTCAATGTCCTCCTGCAAGAGGACGAAGCCCAATAGGCTGTGTGCACACCTTAGGGTAGCAAGGGTAGGTAGGTTCAGGGATCAGGGAGGTTGTCTCAAAGAGGGTTCGTTAGGAATCTACTTCCCTTCAATAGCTTCAGTTTGCAATCGACGGTTGTGCACACTGTGCGCCGAGAGCCTCAAAAAGGCACCACGGACCTTATCACCCCACGCAGTCGGTACGTACTCTTTTTTAGTAAGTGGGCGGTTTGCGACTCTGGCCTTTGATAGTAACGGGCTAGCATTCCAAGCTCGCCCATGGCTTATCGCTTAACTCAACCATCAATCAACTCGGCGGCTGCCCTACCAGCTACGAGACAAAGGCCCCTTTCGCGAAGGCCGTGAAGATATAAGGCTAGCGCGACTGTCTCGAGGACCACGGTGCGGTGCTGTCGTTCGGTGACGCACCCTTGCGAGGACAAACCCTGGTCACCGGAAATAACATCACTCTACCCACTTTCCTGGAGCTCCTCTGTCATCATACATTCATCCCCCAGTGACATTCCCGGCGCTTCCAAACGCGCGCCAGAACCAGCAACCCCTAGCGCACGCCGCGGATCTCCGTCACTTCCGCATAGCTGCCAACTGCCCTTAGGAAAGTCCCGGCTCGACTCGACTCGGACTTGCGACACGGCCTCGCTCTCGCTCTCGTTCTCGACCCCGAACTGAACCTCCTCCAACCCGCATTCGAGAAGCTTAGTCCTCCTGCAATGGAGTAATCGCGAACCTAATCAGTGGCCCCGCGAGATAATGCTCATCCAACCACCACCGTCCATGAACCAGTCGCAACCCATAGCTCGTTGCATTGCTCCAAAGGGATGCGATTCATAGCTAGGTAGCTGGCGTCGGGTTCTCTGAGCCTTAGCAAAATGGCTCTCCCGAGTCCGACGTTCCTCTTTGGAGTCGTCGTGTTGGTTTACCTGTCGTCCTTCGTTCTGTTCGCCGTCCTGCGCATCATTACCGGCATCTCGATTCAACGCATCGGCTACTTCTCACTGCGTCGTCTTGCCTATACCCCTCGAGATGGCTGCACCGTCGAAATCCGAAGCCTCGGACTCAACATCCACCGGCCGACCTTTTCCCAGCCGACATGGCTGAGTATCGTGTTGAACGAAGTGGTAGTGACGCTGGACATCCGCGAACTCGAAGGAGCCAAAAACGCCAAAGTCAGTGCAGAGGATGATGGCTCTGTCTCTACTGAGAAGGATGGTGATCCCTCGAAACCCCAAACATCCAGCGCCAAACGCTCCTCGAGCCGACAGCCGCATTCGACGCAACGAAGCGAGACATGGAAACACTTAACAAAAATCAAAGAAAGAATAAAAAAGCTTCACGGAAAGGTCAAGTGGTTGCGTATGGTCGACATGGTGGTGACAAACTCAGCCGTAAACATTGTAGATGTTGGCAATGTCCAGGTCGGAAGCTTTACCATCGCCGTGGACACACGAAGTAAAATGGTCGACCGCGCCCGCCTTTTCTTCCAACGAGCGACTACTCGAAAGCGCGAGCGACAGGCCGAATGGATCATGACGATGCGCAGTGTCATGTTCATGGCCGAGGGCAGCGAGTCTATGGAAATGTTAGATCATGTTCAGTTGAATGTGCACGGTTATTTGTACGAGTCGCGGGAGGGTCTGCGTGATGCGACGGTGGCCCTGAAGCTTGGCCGCGTCCACATACCGTATGATGATCTACATCTTTGTTTAACCCGCTTTCAAGAATGTCGACGGGACCTCAAGCCGGTTGAGGCTGACGAGCCACTGGATATCTTTCTCGGGAACGTCGCGCAGGAGGTCCAAGAGCCTGGAAGCACGAGCGAAAACCTGATGCGGACCGTTTCCGATTCCAAGGAGTTCTTCAGCTCCATTTTACGAGGAATCAAGGAGGTTCAGTTTGCAGTCAGCACTGTAGGCTTCACGAAAAGGGTCGACACGATTAGGCCGGCAGCTGCTCCTATACTCCTCAGTGCCAGCATGAAAGAGGTCGGTATCGACCTTCATCGGCTGGATCCGAAGTCTCCCGCGCACCGCATGTACTTTCCCTCCAATGTTATCGCCCATGAGGCATTGGCTGCAGCATTGTCGATTTCGGTTGGCTTGGATGACGGTCACGGCACACCCGAGCGATTGGTATATATACCGATGGCTACCACGACTGTCAGAACAACACTACCATCCAAAACTGTTGAGCTGTCTTCCACTGGAAGTGTCGCCGAAAAGAACGCAAATATTCTGTTTGCCAACTCTGTTGTAACATCTCCTTCAGTTGATCTTGATCCCCGACATCTGCCACTTATCATTGCCTTGTTGCAACCCAAGCCGAAGGCTCCCAAGCCACAACAGGAGAAGCACCACCGCCTCATTTCTCGGCTCTTACCGAAAGCAAGCATCAAATTTTCGATGCATGAACCGGTTGTTCGTATCAAGCTGAAACCTCTGCAACAAACGGACAATCCAGATGATTTTGATTTGATCATCTCTTCAATATCCTCCATCTCGTTCGATATGGAGTCATCACACTCTGTGGTCGAGGATCTACATTACTCTTTAGATGGAGCTCTTCGCCTTCAGTCTCATAATCTTTACTATCAGACAATGTCTGATGAGCGTTTTAACCTAATCACTACCGAATCCTTCGACCAGAAGATGCAGTTGACAGCCCGCCCTGACGTTTCTGTGGAATGCTCGGGTAACGTCCAGTCATGTTACATCAGCATGGTGCGACCAGAAATCACGGATGGTCTTCGCCAAATTGTGCGCGAACTCCGCATTGATGTCGAGCCAGACAAGAGAGTCATCTCCAAGACTGTTAAGGAAAAGAATTTCCTTCGATCCATGCCCAGCTGGCTCTCACGTTACCAAATTGAGGCCACCGATTTCAATGTGGAGGTTGCGGGCATCGACGAAGACATCTCTGACGATACGCGTGGTATCTCGGTACACTTGGATACACTCTTTGCCGAATATCGCGCCCATAAACTCGATGGCTTACAGCGACGGCTTGGTGGTAGGGGTCGCGCTTCGAGTCGTTCAATGACACAGTCAGATTCTGATATGCCACCTTCCCCAACTCCAGGAACCCCAAGAATGAAGAAGAAGCCCCAAAATGTAGGCGATGGACGCCGGCTCAACCTTTCTGCTAGGGGAATCGACGCACATATAGTTGAGGCGGCTGAAAAGTCCGAGGTGGATCCGTTCCTCAGCATCCCACGACTTGAGCTCGCCTTCGCCGCATCGACGGACAACCATGGGCCCATTTTCCAGATCCAAGCCTCGGTCAGAACCATTCTCGTGCAATGGTCTTTGTATCGGCATTACGCAGTAGGAGTGGCGGCAATGACGCTTCGGAAAGCGTTCATGAAGACTGGCCGTGATGCTCCACGAGCTCAACAGCAGGGCAGCGCAGACCGTCTCAGCCCATCTACAATTTCAACCAATAACGCGTCGACGATAACTCCGGAGCTCACCGCGATTGACTTTAAAGCTGCCCTAGTTCAGATCAAGGCGGAAATGCCCCATGAACCGTTGATGATGCTTCACATTTATGGTTTAGAGACTGGACGCCACCGTTGGGCACCACCATATCTTGCTTCACGACTGATTAGAACCTATGTCGAGCCTCCTCGGATGCGAGGTGTTTGGGCGAGGATGGTTAGTATCAAATCCGCTCGCCTAGATCTTCGTGAGATGAAGCGCAAGACCTCTTCGAATACCTACATAGACGAGAAGATGATAGACATCACCTCCGAGGCGATTCGCTTTGGCGTACCACACGAGGTCATTGTCAATCGCATTACGGACAACATTGTTAATGTCGTCAAGTCCGTACAACAACTCCACCACCGTTTTAAGACTGGCACCAATGAGTACATCCTGGAAAAGAAACCCGAAGGCCCCAAAAAGGTACCCAAGGTCTCTATAAGAACTAGGAACTTCCTGTTTGAGATTGAGGATGGTGCTTTCGAGTGGAAGCTGGGCATGATTTACCGTACTGGTCGTATCGAACAAATGCAACGTCTGGCGCGAGAGGAAGCTTTCAAACTGAAGTCTAAGAAAGTGCGAGAGGAAGACGCAAAGAAGGGAGGAAGCAAGCAACGTTCTCGTTCGGCATATGCCAGAGGTCGAAACGATGGCCCAACATCGTGGTTCCGAAGCCGCAGCGTTGACATGCTAGATCGCGATGGTAAAAGGCATGGCCCTGGGCGAGATCGAGTACCACGATATGATCCAGACAAGGAGCAAGTTGGCATCAACGGAAGTACGAAAGTGTCTGAGAATGAAGCTCGCCTTCAGCTGGATGTGTATAATGCCCAGGCCTGGAAGAAACGAATCGATCGTGCTTACAGGATAGCCAAGGACAGCGTAAATGAGCTACGCGGAGCCTTCTGGGGTCCCAACCACCTTCCTGACGACATGGAGGAGACAGAGTCGATACTCGATGTTCCTCAGAGGCCAGCACTTATGTCCGCAATGGTTTCCGATTTGCGATTGACAATTGACAAACCTACATTTGCGCTCAGTGAGCTGCCCGATTTCTTGCACAAAATCGGCAAGGGCATGCCCCGAGACATGCAGTATAGTCTCCTGGTACCGATGCACATTTCAATCGAGATGGATGAAGCCCGAGTCAGCCTGCGGGATTACCCACTACCGCTCCTGCACATTCCATGCTTGAAACTCGGACAGTCTTCACGAGTGCCCTCCATTTCCTTGAAAACAAATCTCGTCATCGCAGAAGAGTTCCGAGGCGTGGAGTCGACGCGCCGTGTCAGGGTGAATATCGTCCCTCCCAAGTGCACGGATGCTACAGCATCGAATCAAGGTGGCTTTGCCATTGAGGTCCGGCGTACGATAGGCCCTGTCAAATCTTACTCGGAGATGTTCTTTGACATAAACACTGCTCTTCCAACCCGAGTGACCTGGGGTCCATGCTATCAGCCTACCATTCAGGACATGATGATGGCCATCGAGTCCTTCACAAAGCCTCAGGTCGACCCGTCCGAGAGAGTTGGGTTCTGGGACAAGCTTCGTCTCAACTTCCATTCCAGGATAAACATTGCTTGGAAAGGAGACGGCGAGATGCACTTGGCACTTAAGGGCACTCGTGATCCGTACAAGGTAACCGGCAATGGTGCCGGTTTCTTGATGTGTTGGCGCAACGATGTTCGATGGACGGTGAATTCTGAAGATGATCCGAAGCGGTTCATCGTTGTCGACAGTGGTGAATATGTTCTTGCAATTCCGGACTATAGCCACCAAGTTCGAGATGCCGCGAGACGCCTAGGTGATGAAGGCACTCTCCTCAGCGAAGACTCTATGAAGTCAGGCGCTTTGTTTAAGAAGGTCGCCATGAAGCTTTCTGGCAAGGTGCAATGGATGGTTGGCTTGATGTTCGAACGCGCCATCGAGGATGGGCGGAGAAGTTTCGATTTCAAGCCACACTATGAGGTTGTCCTCAAGAATCCGCGGTTTGCCAAGCCTGAAAATGGCGTGCAGTATGATGCTATGCGCGGCTTCAGAAGTCGTCATATCCATTTGTCAATCGCCGTGAGAGCACCTGTCGACCGAGAATGGATGGCCGAGAATCCGGAACCCTCTCGAAGCTACAACACTGTCCATCTTACTCCGCGATTCTTCACCCATTTCTATGCATGGTGGGGACTCTTTGGGCAACCCATGTCCCTTCCTATCCGACAAGGAAGCTTGTTTCCTGGTCGCGAAAAAAACAGCAAGAAGTTTGGAAGACACTTGGCGACTATTAAGTACAATCTCCTTCTCGCTCCCTTATTCTTGAGCCATATATATAAGCACAAGGATGCCGAGGACTACTCCGAAAACGCTGTCTCGGCGACCGGTCTAAAGGTTCGATTCGACAGCTTCATGCTGGACCTCCACCAGAGACGAGAGGAGTTCAATACAATGGTAAAGAGTAAGAACGCTCAGAGCAGAACTACCGGAATCAAGATACACGCAGCGCAGCTGGATTTGGCAAGCGCTGACGTCCGCGCCGTTTCCGCTAGCCTCAAGGGAACAACCACCGAAGCCATCAAGAAAGGAACAATTAGCACTCTCATCACTGACCAAGACGAGAAGCCTGACCTTTCTCGCTTCACCATTCCAGACAACGACTTCAGTTGGATCGATATGGACGATTTCGTAGAGCTAGACTGGATTCTGCCCACTGAGCCTCACCCTGACACCAAAATTTTACCGCTCGCCTTCGTTCCTCGTTTAACCTATTTCCGCCAGACAGATATCGGGGGCATCATTGCGGGAGATCCAACCCGATCCAGTCCGTTTGGAAACGAGCCTACCCACTTCTGCATCATGAGCCACGATGATGATCCGAAGAGGGTTCAAGCTCAGTTGATCGAAGCCCGCCTTGAGCAATTAGGCACCCAGATGCAAACGCATGCCCGCGACGTGGGCGAGGCCGAGCTCAAGGTTATTCGTACCAATGCCAAAGATGTCGAAGCCGTTGGAGACTTTGACGCCTTGCGCAAGCATTCTGCGAAGCTCCGCGAAAAGAAGCAATTTTTGGAGCATATGCTCGAGCAAATGCGTACCAGATCACCGACCGAAAGCCAAGTTTTTAATGGTGATGGGAGCAAGCGCGAATCAGATACTTCTGTTGATATAAGGAACGAAACTTTGAATATTCCATCCACTGCAGAGTTCGAAAGCGATTTTAACAATCGCTTCGTTGTGCACAATATGCAGTTGAAGTGGGACAATTTACTACGGAATATCGTACTTCGCTACATCCACCAAGTCAGCCAGCGAAGAGGTTTCATCTACTACATGTCCCGGCCTGCCATTAAATTCATCCTCGACATCATCGAGGAACGGAACAAGGCTAAAGGTACCAAAGAAAAGCCAGCCGGCTCAGGTCCTGGTATGGCACGCAGTGCTTCGACCCCTGACTTGAATGCCTTTGAGCAGAAGCACGAGAATGACATCAAGGAGCGGATTCGCAATATTCTCGGTGAAGAACGCAAGTCGAAGACTGCGGGCTTCAGCACCAATCCAGATGGTGCCATCGAGGGCTCGATAGAGGATCTCAATAGTGGGCTTTCAGAGGAATTCACTCCTCAGAACAGCTACCATGTTCGCTTGATTGCGCCTCAAATCCAGATGCAGAGTGAAAAGAACAAGAAACACGTCGTTCTGGTCACTGCAAAGGGAATGGAGCTGAAGGTGGTAGAGGTGATGGAGAAGAAAAGAATTTCCGACAATGTCAGCGGACTTGTGCAACGCCGATTCCTTGTCAATATGGATAGCACACAATTCTTCGTTACGCACCAGAAGTGGTTCCAGACAAACCTCGTTTCGATGTATGCTGGCAGTAAGTATGGAGCCCCGGTTGGGTCGTCTTGGCCTCCCTGGGTTCCCATGGAAATCATGTTTGACTTCCAGACTGATCCTTTCGGGTTCAAGCGTGTTGTTCAAAAGACTTCTGCCATGCTCCGGTACGACAAGTTCAACACTCTGCGTCTCAAGTACAATGACGAAGTCAACCGTGATGGCGGTGGCGATGTTGAGAACACAGAGAACAATGCTGAAAGCCGCGTGGACAATCTTTGGGTTGAGTTTCCTCAAGCACGACTTCTTTGCAACTCGTCTCAGTACTATGCGATGTATGTCATCGTACTAGACCTCCTCATGTACAATGAACCTCTCGAGAAGACGCGTAGTGAGCGCCTCGAGAAAATCATGCTCGCCTCAGATTTCAGCGATTTGAGCGGGACCCCAGAGATGGTTCAGAAGTTGCAAGAAAGGATTAGACAACTGGAGGAGATCAAGTCGCACTTCCAAATCTACGCCAAGTACCTCGACAAGAAAGGATGGGAGGATCGCTTGCTTCTCGAGCGCGACCTGGCCTCGTGCGAAGACGAACTGTTTTTCATGATGAAAGCAATTACGACGTCTCAGCGACGGTACGACATGAACTCTGATAATCACGCACTGCTCAAGTGGAGCATTGCTGTTCGTGATGTCGTCTGGCATCTCATGCAAGATTCGAATGAACCACTTGTGGAGCTTCAACTGAAGGATATGGAGTATGACCGGACGGATAACTCTGACGGCTCCCATATGAATCTTTTCCGGGTCGGAAGCATTATCGGACTCAACTTGCTACCAGACGCCACTTACCCGGAGATCATTGCCCCATATCACGACTCAGAAAAAGGCTCCACTAATGAGGGCGAGCGCAAAGACATGATCCGGGTGTATTGGTACATGTTAGAGGCTATCGCCGGTATTCCCGTCATGGACCGTTTCGAGGTCAATCTATTCCCGATGAAGATACAGTTGGAGCGTGAGGTGGGAAAACGCATGTTCGAGTACATCTTCCCTGGCATGGACGGCGAGAAATTTGCCAATCCAAAAGAACCTGCATCCATGCTGAAGCCAGGCGTCTTCCCGCCAGAAGAGGAGGACGAGGAGTCACTGGCAAGCAGCTCAACGAGTAGACTGAGCACGCCGTCAATCGACAAGGATTCATCTTTCAATACGCGTGCAGGCTCTCTTGAGTTGCGCTTACGACCTACACTAACGTCAAACTCGACGGGAGAGCGAGGCTCGAAGAAGGCACTCAGCATTAATACTGGTGACGGGCATGGCTTCCGGCTATTCCGCTCCGGCAACACTGGAAAGACTACAGTAACTAAGAAGTCGTCATACGACTCGCTGCGGGCCATGAGCAGCCCAAAACCAGGCGCGCTTCCCCGGTCATCCACAGCTCAATCGCTCAAAGAAGGCCGGGATGCCGGCGGCGACGCTAAGAAGGGCTCTCGATTTGCCTTACGCAAGGGTACCGCGGATGACAAGCAGCAGTCTGACGACCTGACAAAAATGATCAACCGCGCGAGCAACTACATGACCTTTGCGTATATCAAGGTGCCGTCGGTGGTGCTCTGCCTGAGCTACAAGGGCAAGGAGCAGCGTAACTTTGAGGACGTGCACGACTTTGTCTTCAAGCTGCCGCCGATCGAATGGCAGAACAAGACGTGGTCAAACCTAGACTTGGCACTGGCGTTGAAGAAGGCAGTCGTTAAAGCCTTGATCTCGCACACCGGTGCGATCATCGGCAATAAGTTCTCCAGACACCGGCCATCGTCAGAGCAGCGGAACAAGCTGAGGGAGCTCGCAAGCAGCTCCGTGTTGATCGGCCCGTCTTCGTCCCAAGGCTCGCAGCATTACGCGGGTAGCATCAACGACAGCGATGATTCGGTGAGCCTGTACGGAACCTCGCCTGTGGACTTTTCGCGATCGCCGCCGCGATCCCTGCACGGGAGCACCCACAGCAGCATCCCTCGGCCGCAGTCCAACAGTCGCAGCAGCAGCGTCAACAGTGCTAGGTCGCAGCGCGTAAGTGGAACGAATACCAACGGGCCCAACATCCCAACCTACCTCACCATGACGCCCCCTACCCCCGTTGACAGCACCAACGGCAGCGGCGCCCACGGCCTGGGCATTGACGTCTTCCGGCCAGTGTCCAGCAGCGGCCTAAGTCTCTCCTCCCAACGCCGGAACGAGACAGTGACGCAGAGGCCATCGACGAGCCACCTAGACACCAGCACCAGCGGCCGCAGGCGGAGCGCGGGGAGTGCCAGCGGCAACGGCGGCAGGGAGGCCAGCACCGATCGCAGCAGGCGGAGCGGGGCCGCGGGGTTCAAGGACAAGATCAGCGCGTTGACGTACAGGATGAGCCATCGCGAGGGCAGCAGCAGCATCCAGGAGGACGAGGCACCGGCGGGGGATGACGTTGCGGAGGGCAAGGACGCGAAGACGCCGCTTGCGAAGCGGCTCAGCTGGGCGCCGAGCAGGGCCAGGACAGGCCTGTGAGAAAGAATTGGTGATCTCGGGAATATCTTTTTTTGGAAGAGCGGAGGTAATGATGTTCGGGGAGGGGAATTGTTGATTTACACGGTATAGAACTGGTATTTCGGGAGTCATGTGTGACTCCCCTGTTTTTCGGAGCGTGGGCGGCAAAGACTCTATTTTCGCGGGTGGCAGGCAGGCATTTGGACAAAAGGAGGGAGACACTACAGGCGTTTTTTGGACGGAAAAGGCCAGCATCGTCCTCTGAACGATGCAGTGAAGGAGATATCTAAACACTACGGTTTACAGAAATACCATGACAACTCTTCTATGTTCTACTTTTGAAGTGTCCATTTTCTCAGACTACTCTCATGCTTGTTTCTCGCAACCCGTGAAGGTGGAGGACGTGATGAAGAAGGCGAAAGGAAGCGATATTACTGGTGATAAATGTGCGCACGGAATTGAACACTACTTATCGAGCAGGTCGGTTTTACATGATGCCATAGGCCCAAAGTATGGGAAGCAAGCCAGAAAACTCGTTAGACTCACCAGACTTTGCAGTGGATGCGACGATGTATCATCGTGGATCCCATGCACGACATGAGGTAACGCTGGAAACCGTTGCAAGTCCAGATCTTGGCTTTGGGGAAGCGCTCGGCCGAGCAACCTACTTTTGTTTTCCAAAATATGTTCTCACACCCCCCCCAGAGACGACAAGGAATCTCCATAAAATGACATATCGCTCCGCGGAAGCACGTTGAAAATTTTTGTCGAGCGTCACTCAATTGAACCGACGTCATTGGTGATCGCCCACCCGTGTTGAGCCTCCGGCCTTGATTTTTTTCCCTTTCGCGGTGGCCAAGCACTGAAGTAGCCGGCTGGCAAGCCAAGCTTGACTAGAGCGCACACTAACGATCTCGAGTTAAAAACACTTTTTGTGCCATGGGTCGTCATTCCAGAGAGAAGGGTGCAAGCAAATCTGCAGCTGAAATAAAAAGCAACGGCTTTGGGACGGTTCATGATGGTGTTCTGCGTCAAAGGCCACTGTGACGCCGTCGATCTTTTTTTTTGGGTGATGCATCGTGAGAACGGGCGTGTGGTAAGGAAAGCGCATGCATGACTAGCGAGGGACGTAATTATCGGTGCCCTCCGGTATTGTCTCTTCAGCGATGAAGTAATGATTCACCTAACCCGCCAAAGGTTTGGCCCCGGCGCCCTGGCCGTGTAGGACTGCTTTGCTTCGACCCAAAAGGCAAACGTCAGCGTTTGGGGGTGTGATACTTTTAAGTGTGATGTGTCAAAGAAACCTCAATTCCAGTCTTGTGATCCGGGGTATTGTGGAGAAATGGTAAACCCACCGCTCGCTTACGTTTGCCCGGGTTGCATCATTTTCAGGGTCTGAATGAGTAGCAGGCCAAGAATAGGGACAGTGAATTTCCTAGATCCCTCAAACGTCGCGGGGTTTTCCAGGTGGGACTTGAATCACGACATGCCACAGGTCAGGAAGATGATGTCTTGGCGGCGAGTCAATTTGTCCAAAATGCATAAGGGCGGATAGGCGAAGGGAAAACCCGCGCCGCGGAAGTAGCCCAGTCTTTGGTGGGGGACACAGCCAACGAGAGCGCGGTATGGATCTCGATCCTTGTTCAAAGATCGTCAATTTGGTTTCTTGTCCTTAACTTTGGAGATGATGATGATGATCGTAGTCGGAATTATTTGTTGGCAACAGACCCTGTGGAAACCAAAGGACGAAGTACGCAGTTGTGGAGCCTAGTCGGCAAATGGTAGACCAAACCCCGCGTTCTCGAGCCAAACGTGGGGTTGAGCAGAGAGAAAAGAGGGTGTGAAGACAAGCTCAGAGCCGTGAGCCATGACGGCATGACGCAGCCTGGCCAAACAGACGCCCTGCGAATGAGAGGACCATGATAAGGGTGTTTCATCGTGAGAGTGGTCGACCTCTCCCACGTAACGTAGTGTCCATCCCTCCCCATCAATACAAATCGCATCCGACAGAGTGCACCGGGTTCCCTGGACCAGGCTATGCCACGTCTTACCATCACAGCAGCTTTTGTTAGGCAACCACGTGCTCCGCATGATGCAGGTTCGGTGCATTTTGACATTGGTATCCCGTTTCCACTTGGGGGCTACGCATGCCCCTGCGCATGAATCGAGGTGATCGTGTGCTTTCCACAAAACGCTGGTTTGGCGCCGTCTCTGCGAAAGCCAACGACCAAAAAAATGGGCTGGGGTCATGTGGTCTAGCGTTATCACCCCAAGGGATCTTTCCTCCTCAACGTGGGGGATGGGTGACAAGTTCCTCGTCTTAGCTGAAAGACTAAGGGAGGAGGGCCCTAGCCGCGTGCGCTCTGCCCAGGTTGGCTGGCCCTTGGAGACTTTGTGAGTGGTGGGACTTGGCGGAGATACCTACGGTGTCTGACACATCGACTGAGCATTCGTATTGGCTTAGATGCCTGCCCTGACCATCGCTGCCTGTACGGGAAACAGTGGCAAAGGTATAATCATCTGGTGTGGGCATTGCTGCGTCCTGAGAGGTTGAGAGGGAAGAGCGTGGTGTGAGTTTGAGCTGAGGTGGATGAGACGGAAGGCCAGGGGATTGGCTGAGACACTGGGTTCGCAGCTTGCAGCGATAGGAAACGTTCACAACCTAAGCACAAGATAAGCGTCATGCTTCCTGCGGGCCAAGTTGGATTAAGAAAGGTCATGGCTGGTGACACGGACCGTGTGGCCAGCGCAAATAGACTGCCAGCCTTCAGTTGTCTGCCGAGCAAACCAAAGCCTGACTTTAGCCCAGTATTCGGAACAGGACATCCTGAGCCAGGTTTATCGGCGCTGGGGGTTTATGCCCACTCGCGCATACCGCCGAAAACGAACACAGGTTGATGAGGCTTGGCTGTGAAGCTAACATGTCCTAGTGCAGGACTCTCTGGCCCAGGTCAGTCGCTGCACTAAATAAGGTGGCCAGCACATTTCTCCCTCAAAGCTCCGAGGAGCCGATAAGGATCCTGAACCAGAGTCAAGTCCCTCATGCTTGGCTGGCTCCGCGCCGTGTCGCACCGCCGGGCCACACACAAGACAAGAACATAGTAGGGATGCAAGGCAAAATGCCCATCCATTATCGTTCATATGCCCGTCCCGACCGGATGACCCGGCCAGCTGCTGCATTCGCCCGTTGTGGAGGGTTGCTCCGAGGTACATGGGAGGTGTCGTGTGCAAAGGTACCGCCCCCCATGTGGAATCCGTCGTGGTGCTGCGCAAAGGTACCTGGCCTCACTACGGCTAGCTTGTCAACCAAGCCTACTCTGGACCCCAACCCAACATAACCCAACAGCCAAGACACTGATGGATGGGATGGGAAAGGTTTGGCCTCTTTTGATTGCTCCCCGTACCCCGTAGATAAGGCAGAGATAGCCGTAGTTAGTATGCGGCATTGCTTATCACCCCCAGCAGCGCCAAATCATGGCCTCGGCCAGATTAGGCAGCCCAATTAAGTCCGACCTGGAGAGCCATGTCAAGGCTCATGTGAATACAATCCCCGGCCTCGTAATCTGCGACTGCAGGGCGTTCCGGACTTTGGAGCGATATATGTAAACGACGCAGCCTGCACGACCGGTGCCATCTGGCTGTCGTCTATTTGTTCCAGGCCTTCCTTGTCGACTGCCCCGTACCCGTCCTGTCGCATCCACGTCTCCGACCACCTGCGAGCGGTGCGTGCTCTTCGCCTGCGTGACCGACGTCGCTGCTTTATGCGTGTGCCCTGGACGAAATAAATAAAGAAACGAACGAGCTCCGCTGTTGTTTCCAAGCCAGCACTGGGAAGTCTTGCATCCGAGCTTTGCGCATTATTTTGGCGCCTAGTCCTCCACCCGGCTGTTGGATTTAGGGCCCGCTTGGGAACGGACGGACCTTCGGAGACCCTGTGGCCAGGCCCGAGGAGCCAGATTATCCAGGGACGGATTGAACGGGAGCTTACGGGAGAAGACGCGCATCTGTGATGCCTCATTTGTTTCAGCCAACCAACGTGGCACAAGGCGCAGTCTAATGCAAGGGAAGGGCACATAGACCCCCCCTGCCAAACGAACAACACAGCAAGGCCAGCTGTTGAGTCAGACACCCGAAGCGGAAGAGGAGCAAAGAAGAGGGAAGACCCTGCAAGAGAAGGGCAAAAACCAAAAAAAGAAACGAAGGGGGAATATTAGGTGAGTCTTCCGTTTAGCTGGTCTGTCAAATGGGAAAAGAAAAAAGAAAGAAAAAAAGATAAAAAGGAAGCAAAATGGTTACAGCCCAAGTCATGGGTAACCAAAGGGTGTTGATCAAACCCCCATTCCTTCCCTCCCGCAGCTGACTTTGGCTGTTCCTTCCTCACTTATTCTGGTCACCATCACCCCTTTTTTGTCTTCTCAGCAGCCTGATCCCTGCAGTGCGATTGTCCTCTTCTTCTTTTCCATCTTCTCAATCTGACCTCTTTTTCTCATGATCTAGGGCCTCCTTTCCCCATCGTGCGACTGTCCATTTCCTCCCCCGACAAACCGAATACGTCGCCGATACTTGGCCTGCCGTCTACGACATCGTCTGCAAGGCACAACAGCGTCCAGTCTAGCGGCACTGCTACCTACGACACCCGACGTCCACGCCCCTCCCTTGTCTCTTTTCTGGGCTTCCCGCGAGATTCTAGCGCCGCTGATTAGTCCACCGACCTGCCCTTTGGAGGCACCCCGGTGGGCCCGCAATCCCGTCCAGCCAAGCAGCATTTGCCTTTACGTATTCAAATCGCCTTCCCACACGCGAGCAAAAAACCCTTTGTTTTTGGACGGGGCCTCAAGCCCGTTCCACCCCGCTGGTCCCTGGGAAAGGGCCTAGGAGGACACCCTACCCTCCCTAGCCATGCGCCCCGGCCCACGCCTGCGCCCATTCCTGAATTGGCAAGCATGATGTCCCCCAGGTCATTCAAATACTCAAGCAGGCCGAGGCCACCACCCTCCGCTACCGCATCCTCTCCCTCTCCATCCGTCACATCCAACCCATCCTCACTCACATCCGCGACGACTACGACGACTTCCGCCTTCCAAAAACTTCCATACTCCTCAGTCCTCCCATCTAAACCGGCACCTGAGCAGTCGACCTCGCACACCACCGCAACCATTCCGCACTACTCGCATCTTGCAAAGCATGTCAAAAGCCGGTCCGACGTCACCGTTACACCCTCGACCCGTATATCCAACAACCCAGTTTCGAACCTCGCCAATACTTTCATTACCGATGAAAACATGGCGAAACGCAAGAACTTCAGCCCCGTGCGGTCAATCTCTCCTTCTAGCGTGAACACGGACAGGGACTTGGTGAGACCACCAACACCTACCAGTCCTGTCCAGATCCCCACCAAGCGCGACAGCAGCCACCCCCAGATGCACCACAGCGCCTACCGTAGGAAACAACCCAAGGATGCTCACACGCCAGAGTCCATTGCCCCATCGGTCGCAGCTCTCTTGGCTGTCACTGACATTCCACGGCAGCGTCGGTCGCAGCGACGCAAGCTGCGTAGTGACGAACCTCTTACTGTGGAGGACATTATCGACCAGCAGCAAATTGCAGAAAAGGAACTCAGCTGGAGCCTCACAAAGAGCCCTTTGGATGTCTTATTGTCTCCTCCTGAGGATCTAGACGATTTTTTCAGTGTCACGGAGAGCAATGTGGGTTCGCAATTATCGACCAGGACCATCTCCGCAGACTCGATACCTTCACTTGGAAATTCCTTTGCTACCGACTTGGTCTCGTCCATCGGCACGCCTAGCACTCCTGGGTCCGCAACATCGCGGAGGAGCCGTGGCCGCCCAATGCGAAAGTCTTTAGAACCTGTTCGCTCACCACCTCATGTCGCCGAGGAGCACCCCCTTGCCACCGGCTACATGGACGTCGACGAGGACTTCGACTTCAGTGACCTGGAAGAGAAGCCTGTCGAGGAAGTTGTGGAGGCTCGGTCACCGCTTGCATTCAAGCCACTACGCGCTGTTTTCAAGTCGAACCTGACGGCATCTTTGAGGGCGTTGCGTTCCGCGGCCAAGTCGTTCTCCGCAATCAACTTCCCCTCCATTCCTCCCGACGACTTTCTAACGCGATCTATCCTGACTATCGACCCTAATGTGCCGTATACGGATGAGCGACGACCTCCCGTCAGCGAGGAAATGCCATCGGCAGAAGTGCGCCGTTATCTTAACCCAACGACTAGTGCTCGGATTGATACGCAGCCAGCACCTCTCTCACCGTCTGCAAAGTTCTCGGCTTCCATCCAGATGCAAACCTACAAAGTGCAACGCTCGCGATCCGGATTGCCGTCAGCTCGCAACGCGCATCCCCCGGCCACACAGCAATCTTCCCCGCCGTCCAATGCCGCACAGTCACCCCGACAGCAGAGCAACCCAGCAGCGCTCCCTCCCAACGTGCGCCAGCGTGAAATGCGAGAGAACTGTGATTTCATCCGCATTGCCGTCATGGAGATGGCGATGCGCAAGCGGGGCAAACTTGACGATCAACAACCTGGAAGGGCACGATGGGCACTGCCACCAAGGAAGACCTCGGCCAAGCCTTACGAAATTGGAACTAACGGCATCCCAATTCGATGGATACCGGTCAGCATTTGATTGGACTATGGAAGCAGTGTCACGGTGTCGCCGGACTGCCACCGCGACCGGAATATCGGAGCGTTTGCCACCAGCGACTTAGTCAGGTCTACCTCGGCATGTTGGCATCCCAGGATGAACCATCGGACGAGACCGACCTTGTTTTTCATTCTCCATCGAAAGCCCGAATAGCTTCAAAACCCCAGAGGTGGATGCGCGACACGACACGGCATGACAGCGGCCCTTTTCGGCGACCAGTCGGACCAAGAGTCCATTATCGAATCGAATCAACATTACACGAGAGCATTAGTCCAACACGTCACGACCAGCCTATCGAGCTCATTATGCAGGCCCCACTGCATACACAAGGCTGTCGCCAGCCAATCAGTCACTTTGGAATGTCTTTCGAACTTTTTTTTCTGGCCAGTTGCCGCGACGCTAAACTCTTTTCGCCTTTCTTTGACAAAGGGAAACGTTTTAGCGCACCTCAACGCCGGGTTACCGCCACAGATGGGAGGCAATCTCGTCAGAGGCGAATCACTCCTTGCGCAGCTCAAGCTAGATCAGCTGCGACAGGCTAGAAGCTGGACACAGAGAGCAGGCGAACAAGCATACACTTACATTCTTCCGTGGCACGCGCGGATGAGCTCTACCACGGAGAGCCACACTGAACAATAGTCAGTGCGGGTGGAAACGGATGATGGCAGACTCCTCGGGTTGGATGCCTCCGCTTTCTACGCGCAAAGTCGCTCATTTCTACACGATTCTCGACCCACTCGTCTCATATATCTCCGGGTTTGAGAAATTTAGAATTGCACGATGTTGAAACAGGCAAATTTCTTCACACACATTTTTCTTTGTCATTTTTACCTGCGGGCCAAGCGATGATTGGACAGCGAATTTATCTTGGGATACATTTTCAGGCGATACTTCAACAGCATAGGGACTCATGCCATGGGCAGCCGGCGTTCAATGTTTTGTACACATAGCTGATTGGAGCATGGAGCGTCATTATGAAGGCATATAGGAGTAGCATTTGAGATAAGATGAGCGATCAATCGAAAGATACCTTTGATGTTAGACACATACTGCAACAGTTTTACAATTTGTGACTGCTTTCTCGCTAGTGTTTGCGGTCTTGGTCAATGACAGTCTATTGGCAAATGGATCTCGGGCCCACGGCACTCGAGCGATTGGTATGAGCCCTAGTCAAGAGGATGCAGTGCTGCCCAACGCAACAAGCAAGGGGAGCGGTATCCATTGAGGTCTTTTGCGTGACAATGCGGGGCGTCTTTTTTTTTTTTTTCTCTTTCTCCAAGGGTGAAATGCCATGCATGCGATGACAGCGAAGCTTGGCGGTGGGCGGCGTGCGACGCCCACCCACCCAACCCAACCCAAACCCCCCCCCCCCCTCTTCCCCCCGGATCTCTCAATGCCGAAATGACATTGAAGAACTTTTTTTCTTCTTAATTTTCGTCGCTTTTTTCGCTCTAATTGTGCGACAGGCTGAGACATGCAATCAATGCAGGGACTTTTTGTCGATCCCCGGCCAGGTCTCACTTTTTTTTTAATACGGCCCACAGCGGTACCCTTTTCTCTGGAATTTTGATCGGCGCGCGTGTTGTTGTGAATCTCACGATGAAGGGTTTCGGGATTCGTTCTCGCATCATTTGTGGGAACAAATCTTTCTTGTATCTCAATGTTCGCCATGATCTCCTGACACGAGAATGATTTTTCTTTTTCTTTTTTCTTTTCTTTCTGCAACTAGCTACGAGGCTTGACGAGCTATGAATTTCCATAATGAATTGGCTTTGTGTGTGCATTTGGACTGGCATGGTGCTCCCCTGTGCGTGTTTCAAAAGTGCTATCAGGCCAAGATCCGACCTGCCTCTTTCTGTCGCTGTTCCCCTGTCATCCCTCATCTATTTTCCGTTCCGAGATGTTCTAGGGCTGGGGTAAGGATGAGCAAATCTCACACAGCGGGCTCCACAAAGGGTCTTTTTTTCTTCTTCTTCTTTTGGTTCTCTCATTCCCCTCCCGCTAGTCATGGGTTTGTGCCGAGGCTGATGCCCAAAATTCCGTTCATTTTTTTTCCTCTTCCTTTTTCTTTCCTTTCTCGGTGACTACTACCATTCTGGCACCCGCCGGCCTTCTAGTTACCATGGGAAATTTAGACTATGTGGAGACTGCACGCGGTTGTGGCTTGTTGGGTTGGGCGGACGCGAGCGACGGCTTGGCGTGGTTGGGAGGCTAACCTATAAATGGTGGGATGGGAGAGTTGCACAACTGCATGGTGAACTGTACTGCATTGTGATGAAATGCGCGTGTTTGTGATAAGATTTGGAATCATGGCCGCAAGATTGTGCTCTATGACCCAGGAGATCGCATAAGGATGATACGATGCGCAAGTTGGACCATCAAGCCTCCCCAGGCCAATTCTCAGCAAAGCTCGTTGGGCTCCAGCTGGACTGGCAAACACGTGCTGGGGACAAATGACTGCCAAGACTCAAAATGCAATAGTGTCTTGATCCTTCATTTGGCATGTCATTCACAAAAATCCCATGCTCCTTCAGCATCCCGCTCCTCTTGTGGGTAATGAGAGAGAGCGAACCAGGCAAGGGGGGGTGTGAAAGCGTGCGTGTGTGCGCGCGGCGCGGCTGCGGCAATCCACGGCTCTGCATGCAAACGGCTGTGGATACATGCACGAGGGAACCTGGGCGCGGGCCTTGTCACCTTATCGCGGAGATGTTGCCGATCGGACGGCAAATCTGACGATGTCCGGGGGCAGGCCTTACTATGGCCGTTTGGGGCCACGATGCATGTAAGTGATAAGATAGAGGGGGGCCGTCCAAGATTCTTCTCTCGACTTGCCTATTTAGGATGTCTATGCCGAACACCAAGGCCTTGGGGACGACGACCCGGATGAGCCTAGATGCGGTGATAAGCCGTTCGAAACGAGGACACGGTCGTTTAATCCATGGACGACTAGGCACGGGAGGTCTGAGGGAGGCTGTGAACCATGTCCCGCTCCATTCCTATGCAAGATCGGATAGGACTTTTGCGAAGCTAGGTTCCTGTGCTCTATAAACCCCTCTCAAGCTACAGCAGGGTCTTTCATACAGGTGGTTTCCTGCTGATCTATATGAGAGTTCAAGGGATTTATTCGCCCAGTCCTAGCACTTGAAGCACCATATACCCAGACAAGGTTGTCACATCTTTCCCTTATGAGGCGTGGCCCATCATCTACACAGAGCATATGAACGAGCAAGTCACAAGATAGAAACATCACCTCAGGGACAGCACAAGGCGAGGGTCCATTGTTCTTCAGTGCTCAGGGGCACCTGAGCAGCCCACAGTCAGGGGTCGTTTTCGCCACTGGCGTCGATTGTGGGCATTGTGCAAGCAGTCCCGCCCTGAGTAATTGAGAGGCTTGTTATTCTTGGTCTAGCCAAGCTATAGACCTATTCCAGACGTTCTAGTGCCATTCATAGAATGGGCCTGTTCTGGCGTTTTCGAGTACTCGGCTTCTCGGCTAGTCACGATGCATCACCGCGTCCTGAGAACAAGTGCGAACGGCAGAGCAGCGTTCAGCAAGTCTCTTAAGAATCACACGCAGGAGCAACGTGGCAGATTTCTGACGGAGAATGAGGAGGCACTCATCACCATGCAATGATATGTCTAAGTCGTAAGTGCCAAAGCATGCCCAGGGTCCTCCTAGGTGTGATGCCGACACCAGAATCTGCCTATCAGGTATTGTAGGTAAGCATCAAGCCTTAAAGTGAATGACGCAGAGCCAACGAAGCCTCAAGTCACAAGCCAGGCAGATGGAAGCAGAACGCAAACGCGATAGCTCTGAGGATCCAGGTCCTATAGGGAGCTGTCAAGAGTCTCCGTAGCAAAAACACTGTCAGGCCGTACTTCACACCATTGGAGTCGTTGTTTTCTTGCAAATAGCCAACACAAACATTGTGAAAACAGTCCGGTCTACTCTGCGGTTTGTTCTCCATGAACTAAACATGGCCCCAAAATTGCGGGCGAGCCCAGATCTCCGTGAAAGATCTTCTACCTCACAGCCTAATTAGGGGGCGTGAGTAATCAATCCTATTGTACTGGCAGACACGGCTTGCATCGTCCATGCCACGTGCTTCAAGCCCAGTTTTGTTGTCCTATATATTGATGCCCCAATTCTACTACATGCTTGGCTACAGCACTTCAAAATAATGGCTTGTTCCGGACATGATGCACTGGCTTCCTATACCTATGTTCACGAACGCGATACAACAATCCGTTTCAGCTTTTTGAGAAATGTTTGTGAGATAAAAGCGTTTCGCCTGGATCTTCACACGTTGTGCCAGTTGCGGCAGGTTTTGACTGGCTCGAAAGCGCCCCTCAGCCTGCAGAGTTGTCGTCAACTAGAAAGGCCGAGAGCTCAATATTGTTGTTTGGCTTGAGTATTGTTCAAATGATTCAACACCTCCTACCCAGGAGAAACTACTGATAAATTACTGGTAGTCGTGAGCCCTGACTATCGTTCCCAAGCAATTCCGAACCCTTGGTCATGAATCTCAAAGCCACGTGTGAGACTCCGACCTCGCCTGCGCCCAACTGAATGCATGCCCCTACGAGGGGAGCAGTGTGACTTTTTCATGAGTATTTCATTTTTGTCCCCACCATGAAATGAAGTTGAAGTAGGAATGAATCTTGCTGTCTGCGAGGCACCGCCTGACTGACGACAGAAACACCTCCAGCTCGGCATCGCTCATGCCCACAGTCCGCAGAGGCTTGTTTCCCATCGCCACGACAAGCCCTTGTATCACCTCCTTGAAGTACATTCCAACGAGCCGTTGCGTTTTGTCCTGCAGACGAGTCAGCGAGCAGGGTCTTCTTGCCGTAGTGCTAGGAGGAACTTACTTTGGGCCAGGTCCCGATCGGCGTCTTGACTATACGGCATTGCACATTTTTGAAGCCGGCATTCTTAAAGTGCTCCTCGTGTTCGTTTGCGACGAGGAAATTCGCCCCGTACTTGGCCATGGCTTTCCGTACCAGCGCGAAGCATTCGTTCAACGGATAGTCTGGCGGCATCGTTCCGTCGTCGCACAGGGCGTAGCCGCCAAAATCGGAGATCTCAACCCATCCGCCCGGCGCAAGATGCTCATAGCACTGGCGCAATAAGCGGTCAACGTCCTTGAGATAGGCGCACGAGTGGCGCATGTGGATGAAGTCGTATTGGTTCTCGTCAACCCACTCGTCCTCGATGTCGTCAATGAGGAAGCGCACATTAGGTGGAACCCAAGCCGGCTGAATCGGACTCAGGTCGAGTCCGATAACTTCCGCGCTGGGAAACTGGTCCGCGACTACTTGGGGTCAGCAAAGGGTCCGTGGCATAGGCGATAAAAGTCCAACCTACTTTCGATCGCCCAAAGACCAGTGCCTGTGCAAAGGTCCAGGATGCGCTGAGCATTCTCGCTGATGGGTGCATTGAAAAGCTTCCCGTCGCACGACTCAAGGTGAATTACGTGCTTCGTGTTGTCGCGTCCTTGTTCAGCGTCGTCGTTGGGCAGAGGGTATCTGCCATGACGGTAGTGATGGTACTGCGGCGCAGAGCAATCAGCCAGTTGCAGGATGGAAAAGGGTGATCACATGAGATCAGCAGTGGCACCTACGCGCCGGCCATGCTCGTACTCGTGCTCAAGAATGCTCGATCGAATGCTTGTTGACGCAGCTGACTGCAAATCAAACTCCTGAGGATCAAATTCGTCATCATCAACGTCTTCCGCGTCCGCAACGTCGAGCACTGGTTGAGTATAAACGTTTGGGCCGGTCGGAGCGGGAAGTGCGGGTGCCGCCGGGGCCGATGGCGGGTCCGAAGCCGATACTTCGGGCGCCTGCTCCGAAGGATGAGCTGCCGTGTCCGTCGCCATGTCTCGAGCTAAACTGACTGAACCTTGAGGGCTACGAAGAACAGCAGTTACGAAACCTGCACAAAAGATGATAATTTGTGCAGAGGCCTGGACATGAGGGAGGGTGCCGAGAATGCCACCCATGCGCTCGCGACATCCTTTGGCCGATACCCCGCGAGGAGGTCCCTGCGAATGCAAGTTTGCGACGGCGGCAGCGATCAGCCACGGTAGTGGTGGAGATTTGCCGTCGTGCTACTGGTTCGGTAGCCCCAGCTGGCACATGATTGGGCTACAAATATGCGCATTGTGAACAGTTGGCAATGAGGAGCCCTACACTGAATGTACAGCTCATGGCCTAGTTCGTTTCCGTCTTATGATCTACGACTCGGACCCTGGAACATGCAGACCACGGCGGGCCTACCATGCAGTAAGCTACAGGTTGTCACCAAAAGTGTCTCCGAAAGGTGAATACAAACATTTCAATTCTCTTGACATGAATGTGCATTGATCTATTGGAGATTCTGTATAGAAAGCTTCCAATTCATTCAATAATCGGATATCCAATCACTACCAGTATACAGCCTCTTATCTACTGTTCAGCACCTTCCATCACTTACTATCACGGGCTTATGAGTCTACCCATTGTAAAAGGGCGGTGCTATACATGCAATACTCAAGGTAAGAAAGAGACACAAACATTGACCGTTCTGCATCCTGAATGCGTGGCACGACTTGTTTCTCCAACTGATCTTTACTCTTTCCCATGTGCATACATGCATATATTCTCACATAAAGGTAGTAAAGCACATTTCTGTAGCAGGTAGATGGAGTAACAATTTAATACAAGATATCAATGAACAGACACTCGTTTATAGCAAGAGCTTTTGTCTCCATACGAGAATCCCTATGCTCAAGATATAAATTCTATCACGAGCCTGCCGGTTTGCATTCCCTTGGCTTCTCCCGTCATTACGGTGCGCATACGTCAACTTTGTCCCGGCAGCAAAGATTGTCATTGCTTCCTCCCAGGCAGGTTCGGCATATGGTCCGCATCAATCGTAGAATTCAGCCGCAAGCTGGATAATTTCAGCCGCATGCAGCACAAGAATCCAGCTATAAGAGAAGGCGGGCGGTTAACAGCAGTACCATAAACCCATTGTCATGCTGACCCTTGCATGAACATAATCTTCATCATAGTCCTTGGCTCACAAGTGAAAACATGCCGACTTCAACGCAACCAAGGCTGGCCAGCGTAATGCAACATCAGGCAACAGACTGCATCGAGGGAGACAAGTTCCCAGTTCGTCCATCCTCATCGTTACCATGCGGTGATTGTATTAAGTTCTTCACATCTCCCAATCTCTTGGTGGGGAAAGTAAACAAAGGATGCAAAATCACAAGGCCCATCTCACGCTGGACAGCTGCAGCGGCCCTGGGATGTCCAATCTGCTGGTGGATATTGTATAGTCCATCATGTTACGAGATGTTCGAATGGTCGTTCGAGCGGGGTCAAGACATCATCCCGAGAGCCGGAAACTTGTCTTTCCAACTGAGTGTCGGGGGGGATAGGTTCATGGTATTTGGACCCCAGGAAGCTCCTTTGGAGAAGGGCAATTTGTTCATATTTAGACTCATTGCGGAGGAGGGTGAGCCACCTCAGCGAAGCGAGAGAACCACTCACGATGCGGCTCAAAAGGGCTGACAGCAACTAGGTAGTCCTGCTGCGCAGATCTACGACAAACGTCCCGCAGTAATGGCAAACTCAGAGCAGACGTTCAACTTGGCGGAGGGATGGATCGCAGCTTGCGGCGCCAAATCCAAATGCAAGGTGACAATGTCAGATTTCCACCCCAAGCGGCTCCTCCAGCTACAAGGAAATAGTTCTGTTCTTCTTCGCGAATTTGATTCCTCAGAAAAGCCAGGAAGATACGCAACGCTTTCATACTGTTGGGGTGACGCTGAAAAACAAATCCTCACCACCAGCGATAAGCTGCCTGTATTTACTAGAGAGGGAATTGAACCTTCTAGTTTTCCTTTGACAATCCGAGATGCCATTCAGGTCGTTCAACGTTTAGGCATTAACCTCATCTGGATCGACGCACTTTGCATAGTCCAAGACGACGATGCCGATAAAGCTCGCGAAATACCGCGTATGGGCGAGATTTTTCGTAACAGCGACTTGACGATCTCTGCTGCTACTTCACGCAGTGTGGACGAGGGTTTCCTTGACAATAATGAGATTTGGAGCGGCCAAAACCTCGCACCAGTTTGGTTGCCATGGCGAGGAGGCTCTGATAACGACGATAATAACGAGGCCAGGGATGACACAATGGAGACGAGTCGCATTGGCCTTTATCACAATCTGATGACGGCCCTCCGTATCCACGATGCAATTGACGATCGAGCTTGGACCTTCCAGGAAACTCTCCTTTCAAGACGGCTTCTCACGTTCAGCGCTCAGGGTGTACATTACACATGCCTCTGCTCGAAAGATCCGTCGTTACGATGCAACGGAGGCAATCCAACAGCCATCAGTGGCCTCAAAAGCCCGCTGCTCCTGAGTCCTGGTGAGAAGCAAATACCAAAGGGATGCGGTTGGGACGATGTTGTGGCAGAGTACAGTGCACGCAGCATGTCTGTATCCGCAGACAAACTGCCTGCGTTGTCTGCCGTGGCACCGATGTACGGCACCAGCGACGATTGGCTCGCTGGGCTGTGGCGGAGCAGGTTGCCCGCGGACCTTCTCTGGAAACCGGCACGAGGTCACTTGAGGGCCACAAGACAGATTGAATGGAGAGCACCAACATGGTCATGGATGTCCTTGGATGGCCCTGTTCAGATGAAGGATAAGCATTTGAAGTGGCTGGATGATGCAGTGGAAGTGGAAGTTACGGAAGCCGCAATCACTCCCTTGCATGACTTTCACAGATTTGGCCGTATCAAGGATGCTTCTTTGAAGTTGACAGGCTTCCTCAGGTCCCTTCTCCTTGATCAGAAGGAGAAAAGGCTGCTACTACGGGAGTCATACGAGCCGTTCCCGGCTGATGGGTGTGTTGGTCTTGCTGAGCTCGATTGCCTGGAAGATGGCAACCCGCAAGTTCATTGTCTCCCTGTGACGTGTCTTTACATCGGCTTGGTCAATGAGAGAGACAAGTCGACAGGGGACCAGGTTGGAAACGTCGCAGCTGGCTTGCTGTTAGAACCTGCCGCGGGCAGCGCATATCGTCGCGTGGGCACCTTTCGCAGCTTTCCACAAACATGCGAGTTCTTCCACCCGCGTCGCGTACAGCTCATCGAAATTGAGCCAAGCCCCGACTTCGACTGAGCTCCATACCTCTGGCCCGGAACGAAGAGCAACTCGGACGCGCCGCCGAAACACTATGGGGTGTACTGCCGAGGACCCGGCTGTAGAGCGAGACGAGACGAGGAGATCACAGGGGTCCGATACTACTGCTACGACTGCGAGGCAGATTACTGCGGCCAATGCAAAGGCAGTGTTGCAGAGCATTGGGCCGCCTTGGATGTTTCCAACCCACACTTTGGGTGCCATACGTGTGTCCGGCTGCCGGTGCCGGTAAAGGAGGAGATGTTGAAGCCCGACAGGAGGGTGGGGTTCGCTCACTGGCAGTATAATGCTTCCACGGTTCGAGCAGCCGATTTTGACACTGGTCATCAGCTTGTCACAGTGACTATAGTTTAACAGAGAAGGTTTATGACACATCGTTTTCTTCTTTGTAGATGTTTCGCAAACTGCAGCATCTCACTCATAAAGTAAAAGATTTGAGACCAGACTTTGTAACTGTTACCGAACACACACCATCAACTCCCAGAAAACCCACTTCAGAGTCGCACCATTCTACTGCTTGATTTCCGCTTTATGAAAGAGCTCTGATTCTCGTCAATCTTTCCATCGGCGTTTCGGGCAGAATTACATGCAGACTGACCTGGTACTTCTGGCATCCACTCCGCTCTGTTCTTGCAAAAGAACTCGCCTTTGGGAGGGAACTTGTCCGCGTCGTCAAAGGTTCCCCAGACGACATATCGGAACTTATCCGCTGCCTCCTCCTGTATGCATTGTCAGTGAAAAGATAGTTGACACAAAGCCGTCGGAGCTCACGCACGCCATACTCGCAGATGTATGCTCCGCAGTTGTCACAAAACTCGCGGGTCACACCATTCTCTTGCTTGAACAGTTTTGGCTTTCCCTCTTTGTACTTGAAGCTATCGACAGCTAGCTGGAACACCATCAGCTCCAATCCAAAGTGAAGGCTCCCCTTGATTATTTCCTCGCCTACTTACCTTGGTGGTAAGACCAAAGTTGGTGCCGAATGCCCGACGGCAACTCGAACAATGACATAGCGTTGTACGAGCATCATCGGCTGAACCCACCTCAACGGTGTACTTGAGACTTCCGCAAACACAATGGCCGTTCACTTGGACTGTCATGGCGCTTTCGTGTGGTTGACCTTGACTTTGACTAAAGAGCTTTGTGTGATACTTTTGATGATGGTGGCTGTAGGACCACAGTTTGCAGTGCTTGGACTTATGGTAAGTGACCAGGTGTGGATGCAGCTCAAGGAAGTCGAGAAAACAAATATACTGAGAGCTGGATCTAAATTGAGCTCGAATAAAAATATAGACAAAGTGAGAATCGGAAGCAGAATTAATGGAAGGGCATTCAATTACACGGGAAGAGGCGTTGCGTTGATGACGCCATTATTACACCAAGACTCAGGGCCATCTCCCACATGAACCAATGCTTGATGGCCAAAACAAAACATATCAGAACCCCCATACACGCCGGTCTATGCATTTTTGCAATGTATTTTCCGTGAATGCTTAACACTTTAGTCCAGTTGTACCTGGTTTATTGGTTCCTTAGGCACATTAGTTGCCTACAATTGAGGCAACGAAACGGCCTGATCCTTGTACCATGCAATTTAAAGTTGTCGACGCTGAGAACTACCTGTTACTATAAATCATTCACCATGACTGTTTAGTCACTTTCTAGATCAATTACATTGTGTTATCGGATTCGTTTCGAGTTGTTTTGTGCAACGCGAGGTGGTTGGCAAGATGTCGAAGCCGCCGCTGTGCCTTTCTCGGCGATCCTTGACTTCCGCTGACGTGCTCAGTCAGTGAAACAGCAGGTACCTCGACATTATAGTCTGCAACTCCGCATGGACCTCGGCAATTCGGTTGCAACGCATTACCATAGTCGAAGAATCGCCAGAAGCATACAGCGCAGGCTCTTGGTCGTTGTTTTCCTTTCCATCTTTTCTCTGCACCTCATTGCCCAAAATGGTCCAGACCGCTCGAAATCTCGACAATGTTGCTGCCAAGGGCATCGGCTACTTCACTCCTGCGCAAACACCGCCCTCAGGCACAATCGTCAAAGATGGCGCTCAACCCACCCCTAAGCTCTTTCAACCGCTGACGATCCGGGGCGTCACGTTTCAGAACCGCCTCTTTCTCGCTCCTCTTTGCCAGTACTCGGCAAAGAACGGCTACGCCACTGACTGGCACCTCACGCATCTAGGAGGCATCATTCAGCGGGGCCCGGGATTAGCCATTGTAGAGGCCACAGCTGTGCAAAAGGAAGGCCGCATCTCGCCACAAGACGTAGGCCTATGGGAGGACGGGCAGATCGAGCCCCTCCGGCGGATTGTCGAGTTTGCGCACGGCCAGGGCCAGAAAATCGGCATCCAGCTAGCCCATGCGGGACGCAAAGCCAGCACGGTTGCGCCGTGGCTCCATCGCGGCGCACTCGCCGGGCCCGAACTTGACGGCTGGCCCGACGAGCTCTACGCGCCGTCGGCGCTGCCTTTCAACGAAAAAGATGTCGCACCCAAAGCAATGACCCTGGAGCACATTGAGGCGTTCAAGCGAGCCTTCGTTGATGCGGCGAAGCGCGCAGTCAAGGCCGGTTTCGACGTGATCGAGATCCACGCCGCGCACGGCTATTTGCTGCACCAGTTTCTCAGCCCTATCAGCAACTTACGGACAGATTCGTACGGCGGTAGCTGGGAGAACCGCACACGGCTGGTCCTTGAGGTAGCCGAGCTTGTGAGAGCGGCGATTCCAAACGATATGCCTCTATTTGTGCGTGTGAGCGCGACAGACTGGTTCGAGAACATGAAGGACAAATTCCCCGAGAGCTGGACTGTTCCTGACACGAGCAGGCTGGCTCGCCTCTTGGCCCAGAAAGGCGTAGACCTTCTCGATGTGAGCTCGGGTGGCATTCACCCTTTGCAAGCCTCCGGCATCAAGTCGGGTCCGGGATACCAAGCGCCCTTCGCCCTAGAGATCAAGGCCGCGGTCGGCGACGCAATGGCCGTGTCGGCGGTTGGTGGGATAAAGACCGGAAAGCTGGCCGAAGACTTTCTCCAGCAGGGACTCGATGTGATGATGGCCGGGCGGTGGTTCCAAAAGAATCCAGGACTGGTGTATGCCTATGCGGATGAGCTTGGAGTCGAGGTGAAGATGGCCAACCAAATAGGTTGGGGTTTGCGACGTCCATCACGAAAGAACAAGAGCAAGATTTAGCATCAACCTATCTCTATAGAACTAGATCATCTTGGTAGCCAAAAATCCCTTGAGTATCTTCGCTCAGCCATTGAGGATCAAAGAGTTCAATGCCCAGATCCTCTTCACTCAGGAACTGCTGAAGCGATGGCTCCTCCAAAGCCGTCTCGGCAGTCATTAGTCCCACGGCGCTAGCGGTATGGGAAGTGTTCTGCTTGTCCAGTAAATCATTTCTGGCAGATTGGGCTGGGCCATTACTCGCGGAGGCACGGAGAGCCAGGATCGACCCTTTGATGCCTTCTATATGGGAACAGAACTCCTTCGCGGCATTGTTTCCGTTGCGCTGCAGCTGCACCAGGAATCCGGTAGCAGTTTCAAAACCGTCATCATCGGAGGTAGACCCATCCCACTCCAGGAGGCCAGATATAGCCAAGACGGTGGCAGCGGAGAACAGATATTGGGTGTAGAAGTAGTCAAAAATATGAAATGTACCATTGATCCAGCAGTCTGTCAGCAAGGCGCAAGAATGCCTGGCACAACGAACGCATGTTGTTGCGATGGCCTCAATCACTCCTGGAGTGCTGATGGTCTCTGATCCTGCCTGGGGTTGGCGAAGTCGGATACGCAGCATGTGTAACAAGAGCGGACGTGTGGCCAGAATGAGGCACTAAATGTATCAGCGGGTGCAATGAAATCGGATTGCATACCACATACCTGGTTGAATGAGAGGTGTAACGACACAGGCCTCCCAACGTCTTTTGCGGGTTCGTCTGTATCGATCCGGAGATGTGCAGGTAATCGCTGCGCCCATTCCTGAAGAGACTTGAGGAGATCTTGTACGCTGGCGAGGAACTGTCCGGTCTGTGCTTTGCGGCCGTAGATGCCGCAATTGATGCGGCCAGCTAGTCGAGCCAACTCGATGCTGGCAATAAGGTATTCGTGATCCACAAAATCGTCAGCGTTGGTGCCTTCCATCTTCGAAGGAAGTTCCACAGAGATGTCATCGTCAGATATAGAGGCAGGTAAGCCGATCTTGGACGACCACATTCTGTCAAAGACATATGCCGTCCACCATACTCTATTGCGATGCTCGCGAAGTTCCGGGTCAGGGATATGCACTTTGTCAATGTTGAAATGAAGCCCCATGACTGTCGCAAGCCGTACGGAGGAGCCAACCAAGGTGTATGCCGAGTGCCGCCGGTTGAGCTCCAGCGAATACAACGACAGCAGGAGCATGGTTTCAACAGAGTCAAGCTGTGGTCTCTCGCCGATCACCCGGAGCATGTTGTTTGCGTGGGCAAAATACGCCAGACCAGGAAAGTCGTCATCAAGACTTCCGATTTTTGTGGTGTAGAGTTCTCCGATAGCGAATATGGCCCACATCTTACACACGTAGCTGGCTTCTTTCGGGTTTGACCTGTTGTGGTCGAGTCTTTCGAGGAGAGCAAGGACCTCGCTCTTTCGAACAATATGGTAGCACCGGCAGAGCGACCGCATGGCAGCCCCCACCAGGAGCCGTGCTCGACTGAGGGAAGGCCATTGAGGAGTTGACTTGGCCATTTTCAAAAGCAAGTCTTCCGTGGCATAATGTGTTCGTGGTATGTGGTTTGCAAAGTCGTCAGTGACGGCCATGGTTTGTCGAAACCGTGTAGCAAAGGCTGCGTCAGATGCCTCGCCAATCCAGATCGGGGTACCCGAGGTCTTCATGTGAGCAAACCATGGTCCATCTTCCATTAACGGGTTTCGAGGTAGGTCCTCGGATGGCCTCTCAGGCGGAATATTGATGCCATTTTGGAGAGTGGGTGCACCCGCATGAGCAGGTTCCGGCTGATCAGACTTGAGATTCTCGATCTCTTGCAAAAGTCGGTCAATGTAGCTGGCAGAACATTAGAGGCGTGTTCGAAGACTCTGAATCAGCGCAACAGACCTTTGCTGGACCGTGACTTGACGATCGCGGTGCGGGTAGACGCAGCTAGATGCAGACCGGCAATTGTTGCATGGTTTCTGTCCAGAGCATCGGATTTTCCGAGCGTGGCAGCTTTGACAGCTAGGCCAGGTGAGCTTGGGGTGACAGCGGCTAAATCATTGGCTTGCATTGACTTACGCAACAGACTTCCTTGTCGGTCGCACATCTGAGCCAACAGCTCTTGCGGAGTGTTGTCTCTGTTGCTTGGTTCGTGCCATGGCTGGGTTGCTGTTCGGCCTGCTACCTACCTTACCCTATACGTAATTTTTGGACGGTCCTCGTATGCATTGTTAGTTCGACAGACAACTTGGTCCCCTTAATAAAGGCGTTAGAGAGCCAACATCTACCAAAGGAGCCTTCCGGTGAGTCAAATGAGGAATCATGAGTATGCAACGCACTAATATGGCTGCAGGATAGTCATTGGTCAGCGTTTTCTTTCTTTAGCGCTCCATCAATACGACGACATGGTTCATGAGAACTTGGTATTCAATTTTGGAAGGAGAATTGGTAACTCGGAAGAAGAACATTTCAGTTTCAAGGCTGAAGTCAAATCCAGATAATACTATTCATTCGAGAACCTCAAAATCAAACACAAATATGGACTTGCATCCCCAATCCTTGAACATGAACGTTCGAATGGAAGCTTGAGCTACCAGGCAAGCCGCTTACTCGTTGCCGCTATCGATAAGAACCTCTGCGGGGAGGGTGGAGTGTGCCTAGAGGGGCAGCTCCAGTGAGCTTCACGACCGACCTGCCTCTCGCATCTCACAGGCGCTTGTACATCCCGCGATTGCCCTCACCAACATGGAGACGGCGCGGAAAGCTTGGGGTGAGTTGCCCAAGACATGCGTTCAGCAAGCCTAGACTGACACAGGTACCTAGAGCTGGACAATAACGTCCAGTTGATCGACCCAAAGCGAGACGCTCTCTACAACTACGATGCCGACGCCCAGCGGCAAATCGCCAACGCCCGACCATGGACGAAAGACCCTAATTACTTCAAGCATGTACGCATCAGCGCTGTGGCTCTGATCAAAATGACGATGCATGCCCGCTCGGGTGGCTCGCTCGAGGTCATGGGGCTCATGCAGGGATACATCGACAACGAGACCTTCATCGTCACCGATGCGTTTAGACTGCCTGTGGAGGGCACCGAGACGCGAGTCAACGCACAGAACGACGCAAACGAGTACCTGGTAGAATACCTCGACCTGAGCAGAGCGCAAGGGCGGCAGGAGAACGTGGTCGGTTGGTACCACAGCCACCCAGGATACGGTTGCTGGCTCAGTGGCATCGACGTCGACACCGAGGCCATGCAGCAGCAGTTCCAGGACCCCTTCCTCGCTGTCGTCATCGACCCGGACCGCACGATCAACGCCGGCAAGGTCGATATCGGCGCCTTCCGCACCTACCCGCCCACCTACCGACCGGACGGGGGTGCCGTCACCTCGGACGGCTTCCAAGCCGTGCCGTTGTCCAAGGCAGCCGAGTTCGGCGCGCACTCGAGCCGCTACTACAGCCTCGAGGTGTCGCACTTCAAGAGCACGCTGGACGTGCACCTGCTCGAGCTGCTCTGGCACAAGTACTGGGTGCAAACGCTCAGCCAGAACCAGCTGCTGGCGAACCGCGACTTCGGCAACAAGCAGATGCTCGACCTGAGCAGCAAGATCAAGGAGGCGACGGCCGCCATCGCGCGCAGCCGCGCCTCGCAGGGCATGATGATGGGCGGCGGGGGCGGAGGGGCCGGCGGCGGTGGCGGCTACGGGGCGCGCGGCGCCGACAAGGCTCTGGAGAAGCTCGCCAAGGACGCCAGCCTCAATCGCCACAAGGAGAAGTCCGGGCAGATCGCAACGGACATCAAGGCCAAGGTGTTCAACGACCTGGGCGCGAAGACGGCGTGAGAGATGCGGGGAGACGAGGTTTACGAACGGCATATGCTGCGTGGTCCTTTCCGGCAATGTGTAACGAATAGATGGCGTTAGGGTGCCTTCAAGAATGCTATGGTAAAAACTTCCCTGATTCTGTTTCATGTTCCCATTTTACCTCCTCTAGGCTGCATCTTTACGAGCCTGTGAACAATGTCGGCATGGTTACCTGAAGTG